>LNAC01000181.1:715776-781098 GCA_002007465.1 Ailurus styani
GCAGGGTGGGGGATCATGGGGGGTAGGGAGAGAAAAACAATGAAACAAGATGGGATCAGGAAGGAGACAAACCATAAGAGACACTTAATCTCACAGAACAAACTGAGGGTTACTGGGGGGTGGGAGGGTAGGGATGGGGTGGATGGGTTACGGGGAGGGTTTGTGCTATGGTGAATGCTGTGAAAGGTGTAAGCCTGATGATTCACTGACCTGTACCCCTGGGGCAAATAATAATTTTAAAAAATGTTGTTAAGGGCGCCTGGGTGGCTCAGTGGGTTAAAGCCGCTGCCTTCGGCTCAGGTCATGATCCCAGGGTCCTGGGATCGAGGCCCACATCGGGCTCTCTGCTCAGCAGGGAGCCTGCTTCCTCCTCTCTCTCTTCTCTCTCTGCCTGCCTCTCTGCCTACTTGTAATCTCTCTCTCTGTGTCAAATGAATAAATAAAATCTTTAAATAAAAAAAAATGTTGTTAACATTAAAAAATAATAATAAAATTAAATAAATAAAAAAAACATGCATCCCCATTTCAAAGTCATTAAATTGTCTCAGAATCAGTGAGATAAGTAGTTCATGCCTTTTTTCTTTTATGTGATGATTGAAGTTCATTTCTTCATATGTTTTACAGTGTTCTTCTGATAGCATGCTGGTTGGAAATAAAAGTGTTCCAAGTAATCAAATAATGAACCCATAAATAAACACAATTTAAAAGTCTTAATTCACTGAGAACACTTTCATCTTGTTATCTTAATAATCTTTAATGAGTGTCCTAACTCATTCAAAGACAACACTGAAAGATATTGAATGCTGTGAATGTTCATAATATCTCATAATTAGAGAGACACCTGTGCTAAATAAAATTGTAGTAAACAACTTTTCACTGTGTTAATGGCTCTTTCTATGTTCAGTTTATTCTCTGCAGTAATCTACTGGTTTCCAATTATGATGAAGTGTAAAGCATATCAGCAAATTGCTTCCAGAATATTTAAAAGAGCTCCCTTGGTTTAAAAACATCCCCTTTCTTTAAAATTTATATTTTTACATTTCATTTTCCTAAAAATAACTAGTATTTGACTGGCGACTGTAAGCCAGTATTAATGGTCCATGGTATCTTTGAAAACCAAGCTTTTCAGTTTACACTAATAGGTCTGAAAAATATAATTGTGAAGTAAACTTTTCTGTATTTGAAAGGCACAGAAAGGGCGCCTGGGTGGCTCAGTGGGTTAAAGCCTCTGCCTTCGGCTCAGGTCATGATCTCAGGGTCCTGGGATCGAGGCCCACATCGGGCTCTCTGCTCGGCAGGGAGCCTGCTTCCTCCTCTCTCTCTGCCTGCCTCTCTGCCTACTTGTGATCTCTCTCTCTCTGTCAAATAAATAAATAAAATCTTTTAAAAAAAATAAATTAAAAAAAAAAAGAAAGGCACAGAAATATAAAAATATGTTTAACTTTTTTTTTTTTTTTAAAGATTTTATTTATTTATTTGACACAGAGAGAGAGATTACAAGTAGGCAGAGAAGCAGGCAGAGAGANGAGCCCGATGCGGGCCTCGATCCCAGGACCCTGAGATCATGACCTGAGCCGAAGGCAGAGGCTTTAACCCACTGAGCCACCCAGGCGCCCTGTTTAACTTTTTAAATAAGTAATTTATAGTGACTCCCAGGCTATAAAAGTGCATTCACTGATATATTCATTAGATTTCAAAAGATAAATGAACTATTTTAAAATAACACATTTTTGTATACAAGGTCAATGCACAAGGCTTACCCTTTATAATACCTAAGAATGCTTTCTATTCCAAAATATGTTAACAAAGACAACAGAAATCTGCCCTTGTGTTTTTATGATCAGGGTTCTTTCTAACTGGTGTATTTTGAAAAAGGTCTATGATTTTAACCTGGTAGCCTTATTCATTTTCAGTTATATGTTAAGCCTATTCTATCTCTTTTCAAATGGAAGAAAAATAAGTTTGTAGATTCAAAACAATAGCAATTATTCCTAGATAACAAACAAACCTAGATAACCATCATTATGGTTGCATCATTATGGTAAGCATCATTATATTGATTTGAGAATATTAAGTACAATAAAAGTGGGAGGAAATAAAAGATTTCTAAATATATAGATCTTATTTGTTATAGACCTACATTTTACAAGGAAGGAAGTTGTCTTTATCTTTTCCAAAAAGGTGAAAAATCTAGAGTTTATTCGCAAACTCTGACATCATGTGAGCTTGTGTGTACATTCCCCTGTCCTCGCCTTTATGTCTTCCTCCCAAGTTCTCCCAACTCATTTTTGGGTGATTAAGTGCCAGGATGCAATTAAGTGTTTAAAAAATAAAATCTTAGACTTCTACCTGATCTTAAAGGAAGTTCTCTGAGGATAATTATGAAATTAAATTGCCATATGAAAACTCTAGATACAAAAACAATTTGGTTAGAGAACCATGTAAAGAATGTATACATGTACACATATAATGTAAAAAATGTATCTATCTATCATCTATCTATGGAGAGACAGCCAGATCTGTTCTTTAATTTTATATTCAATGCTAAATTGCTAAATGTTTGAAAAGCATATCACGGTTCACTTACATACTTCTTTCACTTCTCTATCAAGATTCACTCCCAGGATGACTTCATTAACCTTCATGACTTTAAATTCCATCTTATGTTGACGCAATAATATCTCAAGCATGGACCTTTCTTTTGATCTCCAGTCCCCTACTTCCAAATATTTACTAGATCTCACCCCTAAAACTTAACCCCTCAAAATTCTTTTTTTGCCACTCCCCTCAACCTGGTGTTTCTTTTAGAATTTTCCATATCAGTAAGTGGCACCACCACCCTTCCAGTTGCTCATCTAAATGAAAGGCATCCTTTATACATCTTTACTTTTCTGTAACCTCCACAACTGATCACTCAGCAAGTCCTTTTCAATGTTTATGTCTAAATTTTTTCATTTCTTTCCTTCTCTTTATTCCGAATTAACAACTTTGCTTAGTTTTCTCTATTATTAATCCTCTTATGCAATTATTTTATTTATTTCCTTGCCTCTCTTTTTTTTTTATCACTTATAACCCCAATGGTAAGACTGGTATCTGACACATGGTTGGTACTCAATTAATATTGAATTAATTAATATATTTATGATAAATAACAGGGTTTGTCTATTATACAATTTTATTGAAAACTGAACACAGCTTTTGCTTTCTCTTAATCATTCAAAGAAAGTCATTAGAATAAATTTAAACTCCACAACTAGTAGAATGCTATGCAGCACTTTATTAGACAGATCAGATAACTTCCAAAGTCTAAAGTACTAGATTCAAATATGAATTTCATCATATGTTATGTGTAATTCTAAGCAAGTAATTTCACCTTAATATACAGTTTGTTAATTTGCAAAATGCTGTTAACAGTGCCTGTATATAGTTCAGCATAAGAAAGTTATAAGAATTAACTGAAATAATGCATTTAAGGTACTTAGTGTTGTGACTATAAATTTTAACCAGCTATGTCTAAACAGTCTATGTATTTGCATCTCTCGTTATAACTTGTAAGTCATTACTTCTCATACTGCATCCCAGAGGGTAAGCTATAACAAAATAGCTATGGATAGTTAAGAAGAAGCTTTAAACAATTTGGAGTAAAAGTGAAATATGATAACGAGGGTGTATAGACAACCAAAATAATTGGAAACTTGCAATTATTTAGGATGGAAGTTTACTGCATATGGACATGAAAATAAAGGTGACCAGAGAAAGATAGAAGAGTGGTGGACATTAAGGCTGCATGAAAGATACATTTTTAAAATGTCATAAATTTGTGTGCACATATAGTAATATATTTTCTGATTGAACAGTCTGAAAGAACGAATTGGCTACCTTAGAGTTTGACATGCTTGAGAGACATACACTGTGCTGGAATGGCCAGCAATCCCTGTGCCAACCAATGAAAGATTATTCCAAACTTTGCTATGAAAGACAGAAGGCAAGTGGGTCAATGCTCAGAGGCAAAGGTCTACATTAACCCCAACAACACTAGAAGAGAAAAATTATATAAATGTCTATTGAAATATGAGGATAATCAAGGAACATCAAAGACCCAAGCTATACTACATTATTACAGGCACAAAATCCTTTTGAACTGTAGGAACTAAAAGGGAAAGGAGGCAAAAATTTGGTGTCTTCAAATAAATAATCTTCTACTGAGATTTAATCTCTATATCAATACGTAATGATTTTCGGAAGCTAGAAGCAAATCTAGGAGAAGTAGAACAGCTCTAAGCTAGTGATATTTGAATTATCCTGATTTAATATATTACTATCTAAATAATGAATATACCAATCAGAGAAGAAAGCGGAGCTAGGTAGAGAATAGTCTCAGCAAAAGAGTGGCAGTTCTCTTTTAAGCAACGTCCAGAGAAGAGTGTCCTCCATCCGAAGGATTTAATATCCCTGTTCAGAGTACTTTTTCTTTGATGCTATTAAGTGTTTAATTGACTATTTGCCCGTGTCCATCTCCAGTAGGTATAATTCCATGCTTTATCAAAACACATTCAAGATAAAATTTGGTAGTTTGGTTTCCCACAGAAACTTGCTCTCTCTCTCTCTCTCATAAATAAATCTTTAAAAAAATAAAAATGTGTTTATAAAGTGATGCCATCTGCTGAAACCAGCATGTAGACATTCACTCACAGAGAACTTGTCAATATCCTTCATCCAAAGACCACCAAATACGTACCTATACTTAAGGTGTATTTACTATTCATTTCAATGAGGGAAAACATACAAGATGGGGGAAGCATGGGGTGGGTATCTTACTAAACAAGTATTACCAAGAATCTGTTAAGGATTTGGGTTTTAGTTGGGTAATTTTGGGGAGAGCCTAACGAAGCAGTTTCACTCTGGATTGTTTTCAGAATTCTGAAAAAAGTTTATAATTGTGTATCTCGATAATTATCTATAAGCAGGACAAACTGGAAGAATAAAATTGTAACTGAGCTAAAAATAGTAGTTACCCATTTAGTGAGAAAAGAAGATATTTGGTATTTTGTGGGCTACATAGTGCCCTTGTTTGAAGTAAATGCTTTGTGAGGTTATTTATCTTCAACAGAAGAATAATAAGGCTTAGCTGTAAGCATCAAATAAATGTGTAATGACATTGAGGTCTAGATGTGAGAATTAGATCAGTTTCCAGAAGTCAGGGACTGTGTCTTTTCTTTATCTAATCCCAATAACATTTTCTAACCACTGTATTCAACTACTTTTTTACATCAATCAGAAATCACTATCAGGCTCTGAGCTTTATTTTTTTACTGTGACTTACCTTTTTTTTAAATATAATTTTCGTAAAATTGCTAAAGACAGAGAACAAACTAATGGAACCACAGAGACCAAGTCAATAGGTTTTTAAGAAGTGATTGAAAAAAATATATTACATTTTATAGGTCTCTAATTCTGGGGGTTTTGTATCCCTAATTCACTATTCAAAAAATAACAATTTTTTTTCAAACACATTTCAATAAATCTGTGACTGATATTACCTTGGCAGGGTGGCTTAGATTGGAATTGGGGAAATGTATTTTACACATATACATTTTAAGTCTTAAATCATAATAACTCCAGAATTATTAAGCCATATTATAGTTTGTTTAACTGCATCTTTTCATCCATTAGAAAAGACTAGTGAAATAATCTCAACTACATTAAAATGTTCTGTACTTTTTAATGGTTCTGAAGCCAAGTTCTATTAGTTCCCACTCCTGGAGCTCTTGATTTCTTTTTTCTTTTTTTTTCTTAAGATTTTATTTATTTATTTGAGACAGAGAGCACAAGAGAGCTTGATATGGGGCTTGATCATAGGACCCTCAGATACTGACCTGAGCCAAAGGCAGACACAACCAACTGAGCACCCAGGTGCCCCTTGCCTTAATTTTTCTGGTTAAATAGCTGAAATCATTATTTTATTTTTTAATCTCTTTAGGTAATTCTAAAATGCAATCAAGGTTAAGAATCCCTACACTAGATTAAATGTAATGTCAGTAATGTATTAGTATGTGTCTACTAATCTGTTGATGCCAGATATGGAGAGGAAACCGAGTAATAATATTTTTGGTGAAGCCTAGATCATTAAGCAGTCCTCATAAATTATATGTAAAAATATGCTAAAAGCTTAGAAAACAATGGAAAGGAATATTTCAAACCAAATGTTGTAATGCAGATATTTTAGAGCTCATTTCATGTCATAATGTTCCTTTGCTTCTTCAAATAAAGCACAAGTTAATGGTTCTTTTTTAGGGAAAAGCCTGTAATTCGGAACATGGTTGACTCTAAAAGGGTCGGACTCTAAAAAGAGTTATATTATTCCTTAACATATCTTTGCACTCCATAAATTCCCCACACACAATATTTTCATGTTTTCTCCACTCTTGTAATGTTTTCAATCTTGGATTTTGATCATCTCTTGGAGATATAGGAAGGGTATAATTGCAAACTGTCTTGCTATAAAATATTTTCTATTTAGCCCACAGAGTCTGTGATAATTAACAACATATACTGTCCATTTTCAGACCCTCCTTTTATTTTCTCAGTTCTCAGATGAGACAAAAAAGAATAAAGTATTCAATTCACTAAATTACTGTCATTCATTTGAGTCTAGTTGCAAGCCCCATCATGTTTTCCTACAAAATGATGATAATCTATTGAGGAGATTAGAATCAGTTCATGATATTATGTAAGCATTAACTGATGGTTTAATCTTTCTTAATCTCTCCTCTTGATTGTATTTGGGACATTAATAGTGCTTCTTTCAGAGTATGAGTATGCTTAAGGAACCTAAGAGAAATATAAATAAAACAACTCTGCTGTTTGTTAATAACTTTACCATAAGATTTTGTTGAAAGTAAAATAGAAAGACTTGGAGGCCTCTATAATGATACTAAATGTCATTTTTCTCTTCCTTTTTTTCTTTTTTCTTTTTGTTTTTTTTTTAGGTTTGTTCATATAGTAGTATAAAAGCAGTAGGTATGTTGAGATTGCTGGGATTATAAAACTTTGGAGGTTCACAATCCCTTAAATTTTATCCATTCTACCTCATTTGAAAAAAAAAAAGAATTAGACACATCAAGACATACTCAAATGGAGAGAGTATTTCTCCTAAATTAGAGAGGAGCTCTAAATAGCACTTAGAGAACTGGAGCAAAAGCATGTCAGGCAGGTGTAGTCTTGTTCTTTCATTTGAGAATATATGGGAAAAAATACATTAAAGCCAATCCATTGTCCTACTTCAGAAACAAATGCAAAACACTTTAAGGAGTTTAGTTCATGCCCTAATTAGCCAAACTATTCAACTATGGGAGAACAGTTGAGGATCAAAACTGCTTTGGGCTATAATGAATAATGAGTAAGCGAATGGACTAATTAATAACTCCATGACAGTGTAAGTCACTTCACTGGAGCTTAAATTTTGGATGCCAGGAGCTGCAGAAAAGTGATTAATATTCACTATATAAGGTCAATAAAATTTATTTTTAATATTAGGGAATCCAATTTTACACTTTATAAGCAGAGAAGGAAGGTAAGATTAGAGAAGTTTATAATAACAAGGAAACAATTACAATGCAATTTATATACTCTGATAGGAAGCATAATGGGTCTCATTATTACAGAAGGAAGTTCAAAAGGATAATTTTTTATTTTGCACATAAAATATTTAAAAATTTAAAGTGACATGGTGAAACCATATGTTTTACACAATTGTCATTAAGAATAATTTATCAAGCTCGAGACACATTTATTTTTAGATTTAAATTTTATATAATGTGAATGTATATTCAAGGTTTAATTCCTTTAGTAAAAATATACATGAGATTAAACAAAAGTTCTGTTTATCAAGCACTTAGACAATTATTTTTTCTTCTCATTTTCCTTCCATATCTCCTCAATTTCTTAGACTCCATATTCATCAAGATAAATAAGCACATAATTAGTATTTGATCCTCATCTTCTATAATAGTTATGTTCAAGATTATGTTAAAGTTTCTCAAAGCCTCTCCGATAGCCTTAGATTCTCTCTCCCTCTTCCATTCCCTCTCTAGCCATTGTCTTTCCGCATTTGTGTTTTTTTATCTTTCCCTTTCTCATAATATTATGTTAAAAAAAAAAACCACAAAAACAACAAAATGAATCCTAGGAAGACACATAACACTGTAGAACTGAAAAGCCAGATAAAAATCATACATTTTATTAATCAACTCTATATATTGGCATCATAAAAATTAAGTCTCACCTTCTTTAGACAACGTCTCAGTTTTGCATTCTTAGGCAAACTTAATGGAAACTGTTTCTCTTTCTTAGTTATAAAGTAAAAATTATGTAGCTGTTAAGAGGCAAACAGCGGGGCCTTTCATCATCAAAGCCTAACTGACCATGAATAGTTTAATTCTTAAATGATTACAGCACACCAAAAAGAATATGGATCTATTTTCAAATGTATTTTTCTAAAAACAGAATTACTTAAAGTAGTTATATTGGTAAATATTAAATAATAACTGTCTTCTTGAAATGCATAGCACTTATTATTTGAGTCATTCAGTAACATGCATTGAGGGCCATGTATATCATAGGCACTGAATATAATTTCTCAAAGTCCTTAATCTCCTTTTTATATTAGTTCTAAGTTTTATATCTTCTTTCTTCACCTAAAATACAGAAGAATCTCATTTCTTTCCCAAAATTAACCTTTCTAACAGTGATTTTCATCTCATTACTTCTTGTTTCATGCTGGAAATTAATCTGTAAATTATTACTTCACATTTTCACTTCGAATCTTGCCTTTTCAAGTAGATGCATCCTTTGTGTTCTTAAAACTTTCCAATGGATACAGGCTTCACCAATCACCTAGTATTGTTGCACTTATAGAATGGAAAAAACTAAGCAATAATTCAAGTGTCAAATTGTAAATGAAATTTGCTTTGGAAAGCTAGGACTTCTCATCAGTTTGGATAATGATCCATGTTGTTTGTTTGTTTTATGATCATTGGTTTATTTTGGTGATATCTGTTGGAAGAAGTATAAAGTCAGAACTTGAAACGGATTTATCAATATAACTTTATATTTTCAGCGGGAGTATCCTTGGAATTGTACTGTTAATGTTAGAAGGCAACGTGGTATCAGTAAAAGTGTCCTAAATTTCCATAAATGAGGTAACTTCTGTTTATCTGAAATACTCTAAATTCAATAGGTCTCTTGTCTCAGAAGGAAGATCCTTTTCCTGACCACATCTTTATTTTGATAATAATAAAATATTTGTATTTTAACACTTTTTCTAGATTTATTTAGATATGTTTGACATTTAACTGTATAAGGTTGGGGCGCCTGGGTGGCTCAGTCGTTAAGCATCTGCCTTCAGCTCAGATCATGATCCCAGGGTCCTGGGATCGAGCCCCACATTAAGCCCCGTGACGGGCTCCCTGCTCTGCTGGAAAGCCTGCTTCTCCCTCTCTCACTCCCCCTGCGCTGTTCCCTCTCTCACTGTGTCTCTCTCTGCCAAATAAATAAATAAAATCTTAAAAAAAAAACAAAATTAAACTGTGTAAGGTTAAGGTGTGTAATGTGATGATCTGATACAAGTGTATTTCATGTGTTTACCACAAAAAGATTAATTAATACAGCCTTCACCTCACACGATTACCATATTGTTTTTGTTATGGTAAGAACATTTAAAATTTATTCTCATAGCAACTTTCAGCACAGTACTATTAACTATAGTCACCATGCTGTACATTAGATCCTGGAACTTACTCTTCTTACAACTTGACGTTTATACCCTCTGACCATCATCTCCCCATTTTCCCCATGCCCTAGCTCATGACAACCTGTTCATTCTCTGCTTCTATGAGTTCAGCTTGTTAGAGTCTCATAAAAGTGAGATCATACTGTATTTATCACTCCCTGTCTGACTTATTTCACTTAGTATAATGCCCTCAGGGTCGATACAGATAATTGATTTCCTTCTTTCTCATGGATGGATAATATTCCATTGGATAGATAGATAGATAGATAGATAGATAGATAGATAGATAGATAGATAGAGATAGAGATAGAGATAGATACAGGGAGGTAGAGAGATATGAATATAGATATAAATCACTTCCTTAATTCATTCTTCTGTCAGTGGACACTTAAGTTATTCACCTATCTTGGCTGTTGTCGATAATACTGCAGTGAACATGGGATCATAGATATCTCTTTGATATTCTGTTTCTCTTCCCTTCAGATATATATCCAGAAATTGCACTGCTAAATCCTATGATAGTTCTATTTTTAAATTCCTGAAGAACCTCCATGCTATTTCTACAGTGGCTACGCTGTAGAAATTTACATTTCCACCAACATTGCACAAGGGATCCTTTATATCCATAGCATTTGATATTTCTTGTCTTTTTGATAATAGCCATTCTAAACAGTGTGAGATGGTATCATTGTGGTTTTGATTTACATTTTCCTGATACTAGTGACATTGGGTGCTTTTTCATATACCTGTTAGCCCTTTGTGGTCTTTTTTGTAAAAATGTCTAGTCAGTCCCTTTATCCATTTTAATCAGATCTTTTATGCTATTGAGTTATATGAATTCCTTATTTATTTTAGATATAAATCCTTAGCAAATATATAATTTGCAAATATTTTCTCCCATTCTAAGGTTGCCTTTTCCTTTTGTTAATTGTTTCTTATGCTGTTCACAGACTTTTTAGTTTGATGCTGTCCCACTTGTTTTTTTGTTGTTGTTGTTGCTTATATTTTTTGTATCATATCCAAAAAATTCTTGCCAGAAGCAATGTCAAGGAGTTTTTCCCTGTTTTTTTTATTCTAATGTTTTTATAGTTTCATTTCTTACATTTAAGTCTTTAATCCTTTTTGAGTTATTTTTTGTGAATGGTACAAGATAAGAGCATAATTTTATTCTTTTGCATAAATATCCAGTTTCTGTAACACCAATGACCTATTGAAGAAGTTATCCTTTCCACGCTTACTATTCCTGACTCCCTTGTCAAGTAGTAAACATATAAGTGAGTGTTTATTCCTGGGATCTCTAAAAATTAGCTCAAAATGGATCATAGATTTAAGTAGAAAACAAAATAACATAAAACTTTGGTTATGGAGATAGGATAAATCATCATGGCCCAGAATTTAGGGAAGCATCCTTAGATGTAGCACCTAAAATACAATACATAAAATAAATTGATATATTAAATTCTATAAAAATTAAAACCTTTATCCTGAAAGACTCAGTTAAAAGGATAAAGGCAAACTACAGATGGAAAAATTATTTGCAAACCACTTATTTGTCAGAAGAGTTGGATCTACAATATATAAAGGACTCTCAAAACTTAATAGTGAAAAAGCGAACACTACAATTAGAATATGAGCAAAAGACATGAACAGACACCTCACCAAAGAGGATATGCAGGTTTCCCATGCTATCCCAAAGTAAAGCATTCCTATGAAGTCTTTTGTAAGTCAAAATGGTGGAAAGTGAAGAAGCAACCAGTAGTTCATAAATGCAGAAGTCATTTTTGGATTTTTATGAGTTAGTGGAAATAGGTACTGATGTCAGTCTTTTGGAAAAGTGAAGTGGCATGATATGAACTTTCAGATAGTGAGGGAAACCTGTACTGATATCAAGTAAACTCATGAAAAGAGATTCAATATGTAGATATTAGGGAAAGTCAAATTGAAACCATAATATCATTACATACCTATTAGAACAGCCAATTTTTTTTGAAAAGTTGCAATACCAAATGCTGTAAAATTCAGAAAAACTATAACTTTTATACAGTGCTGGTGAGACTGTGAGAGAGTACATCTGCTTGGGAAAATAATGGGAGATGTTTTAAATGGTATTGATATACCTATGATACAACCCAGCAATCATACTCTTGGACCTTTATTCCAAATAAGTAAAAACATGTAGTAACTTTTAATATCTATATTAATTTATAATATCCTCAAAGTAGACATAAGTATTTTAGATCAAGGACATTTTAATTACTAAGTAACACAATAACTATTTTGTTTCCACATTCCCCAATTCTTCCATCTTCTGGGTTGATACAAAGAGAGGAAGATAAATATCACCCTACAGATCATGATGACTGCACTGTAGGTTAGGAACCGAAAAATATGAATCTGAGAATTTATCTAGAAGAGCAATTATCTCCCTCTCCCCAACTTCTGAGAGAAAAAGGGAAACCATTGATTCTAATACAGACGAATTCTCCCTGGGATCAAAAGGGGAAAGCTCATATGTACTTTCTCTTTGGACTGTAAGTAAATGTCTCTTGGGTGAAAATAAAACTAGAGTCATCTAGTCTACAATGTATACAATATATCCAGGGCTCATTCTGCTTTGAAATGCAAACATTTACCACCAGAGAGTTAAATCTCTTATCAGTAACTTCTAAGACTTCTTTGACCCATGTCTTAGTAGAGAGTCTGTTTGTAAAGCCCTAACCATGCAAAAACAAAAAGATATTTTCTCTATAATACCACACGTATGTCCACATGAAAACTTGTACAACTATGTTCATAGCAGATTTATCTGTAATAGCCAAAACTTGAAAATGAACCAAATGCCCTTCAAGGGGCAACCAGTTAAGCAAACTGTTTGATACTACTTAGCAATAAAAAGGAGTGTACTATTGACAAATGCAATGAGTTGGATGGATCTTGAAAGAATGATTCTGAGTGAACAGAGCCACTATTGAAAAATTACATACTGTACGATTCCATTTATACAACATGCTTGATGTGACAAAATTATAGAGCACAGATTCTGTTATCAGACTAAAGTTGGTCCTTTCTTTGGTGAGTCATAGACAGAGACCACACCAGGTGGAGTTGCCTCATGAAGTCATCTTTTTGTGTACAAGTAAGAAACCACAGGGAATAATTTCCAAATCTGTGACCCTGCTCCAAATAGAGGGAAGCAAGTTTCTTTTATTAGGGTTTGGGATGAATATTCAAAGGGGGATTTTAGAATTATAATGAGGCTGAGGTAACAGGCACTTCTGGCACTTTCTGATTCATCTGCACAGACATCATCCTTGCATGCTTCTTTTTCTGTTCTACCAATTTGTTAGTTTTTGTCTCCTTTGAGAGAGAGAGAGATATGTATAGATACATAAATATACATATCATATATATCATATCATATGTAAATGACAGAATGTGTGTGTGTGTGTGTGTGTGTATATATATATATATATATATATATATATATACATATATCCTCTAATTTACCTTTGAAATTCCAAGGTCCAAAATATTTACTATCTGGCCCTTTACAATAAGAGTTTACCAACCCTTGACTAGCTCTTCCATTTGAAGATTCTGTAATATTAGTTATCCTCTCCAGGTTTGTTCTTTGTTTGTTTTGTTTTTTGACAGGGGTGGGGGTTGTATGGGAGATTATCTTCCTCCAGTTTGTTCACTTATGAAGAATCTCCAATTTTTCTGCCTTAAATTATAAGCCTGAGGTTAATATACTAGTAGCCAAATAATAAAATTAGACTTCTACTTTGCCCCTGCTTTCCCTGAGTTCTAAGTTCTACCAATTATCTTTAAGGAATAATTTTCTGACCTCTTGAGGAGTTGGATGGATGGTCTGGAAAGTGGAGCTCAAAGAATTTGCAGCAGAGGTGGTAGAGATTTAGCGTTGAGCTGCTTCCTTCACAGACCCTCATGCAATGATAAATTTCATAACCACACTTTATCCTTACCTTTCAAGGTTCTTAATGTCACTGCTGCTAAACTTTTCTGGGGTTCTAAAGAAAGAATCAACCTTCTTGATATTGTCCTCTGTAGGCATTGAATTTGCAGCATCTTTCACCCTGATAAGCAGCCAATTATCAATTATCTATCAGCTTTCCATTTATAAAAATGTATTGACCTTTCTTATCTACTCTCAACCCCCCCTTTTTTTTGGTCCATGAGGAGTTATATAATTTTTATTTATTTCCATATTTCAGTGAAATTTCATGACAGATTGGATATATTTTTGTGATTAGTTTTCCAAGTTTAATGAGAAGTCCATTTCCTTACATTTAAAATAGCTAAATAAGTAGGGAAAACTGTTCCGGCTATTGTAACTTTTGTTCTAGTGAACTAAAACATTTCATCACAGTGATTTCAGAGAATTATCAAAAGTTTTCTGGTTTTGCAACTAATGTTAAACAAATGAGCCTGAAAGTCAAATGACATATAAATTTATATTGTCAGTCCTCGGATAAAACTGAAAGTCTCAGTTGAAATAATTCTGTTACTCCTATCTAAAATTCAGGAGTCTGAAAAATTCACCAAATTTTGTATGTGCACTTCTGAGTCTATTTTACAATGAGAAATATATGAAATGATGTAAATCTTATATAATATTATTCTACAAATAGAAGCCATCATTTTGCTGTATTAGACTTTATTGCTTTTGGATTGATTACATGCGGATATAAAAAAAGGCAGAAAATGCAGAATGGGAGTAGTAACTGAAGTGGAAATTCAATGCAGACTCAAGGTTTTGCCAAATTTCCTTACATTGCTCCTATCGTGCTCAATCCCCTGGGGCTTTATGCTGTCTAAACTACTCCATGAAAATGCTGGTGCACATTGAAGTATAACTGCATGCTCAATTAGGCATGGAATTGTCAGTTTCAAGCAGCAAGTTAGACCCATCTTACTGAAAATGAACCCTACAAAACCTATCTTCAAAGGCAGTTTTTATAAGATTCTACCTATACACTGAATATACCACTCCACTGCTGTGGAAGAATGGTGCACAGTTGTAAAAACTGCCTCACAGCACTGTTGGGGTATTAAATTTAAAGAGCAAAGGGACAATGAAGCCAAGTTAAAAAAAAAAATCACAGCACAGGGATTTAAAGAAATCCTTGCCCCTGGCAAGCTTTTTTGATAGATTGTGTGGCAAGTTTTTGTACCCTAGAGCATAAATATGGAAATTTTAACCTCTACTAAAATAATATTAATCAATAATCTGATATTTTAAAATATGGAAATATCCCCACTGAACTGAACTCTTTTAAAAGGGATTAATAAAGAGCCAGAAGTTAATGGTTGTGGAATGAATTTAAAATATCCCTATGAAAGTATTACATAGGACACTAGCTTAGAGGAATTGAGACATGGATTTAAATCTCTGCCTTACTATCTTAGACAAGATATTTAATTTCTAAACATTAATGAATTTATCTCTGAATTAGAGATGATTTTACCTTGGAATATTATTGTGAGCATTAAATAAAGAGTCTATAATTAAGTTCCTAATTCAGTAGCTGGCAAATGGCTGACATTCAAAATACAATGAGTATTATTTTCATTTCCTACATGCTATTATGTTGATCTTAATCCTCTCTTTGACTATAAAGTCATCTATCCTTAAACTCTTCAAAATCACCTAGTAATCGAGGCACTTAGTTTTATAGAAAGAGATTTAATTTTGAAATCTAGTGTCTTGGTTCTGTTTCTAGGAGAATGCTTTGCAATTAGATCATTAGTCTTACTTCCAATATGAAATGCTGTACAGAGTTTTTCAGGACAGTGTATATGGGGGAGACACCCCAGCTCAGTAAAGATTTTTCTTACATTCTTCAGGCAATTAATGAGTTGCCACCTCTGGTTCCCCCAAACTGTAAAATAAAATGAAGTCTTTCCAGATCCTTCTGGATTAAGATTGAAATAAAGAGCTAGGCACTTAATGAATTTCATAGCCTGCTCCAAACCTATCTTTGCAGAACCAACAACATAACCTTGGGCATCAACCAAATTTAGACCTTTTTCTTTCTGGGAATATCTCAAACATTATTCCTATAGTACCTTTACTCATGACATCCCTTTGCTGCAGGATTCTTTATTTACCCATATGGTACCAATAAAATCAAGTTAACCTACACTTTAGATTAATCAAGTTAATCTACACTGAATCATGGTATTAATTAAGTCTGTTTTTTCCTATACTTGGTCCTGGGAATATCTAGTATCAAAACCAGTTTTGGAATTTAATTAAAGGAAGGAAGGAAGAAAGAAAGAAAAAGAAAGAAAAAAAGAAAGAAAGAAAGAAAGAAAGAAAGAAAGAAAGAAAGAAAGAAAGAAAGAAAGAAAGAAAGAGAAGGGGAGGTAGGGAGGGAGAGAAGAAAAAGAGAAAGGAAGGAAGGAAGGAAGGAAGGAAGGAAGGAAGGAAGGAAGGAAGGGAGGGAGGGAAGAAGAAAGGGAGGGAGGAAGGGAGGGAAGATGGAAAGAGGGAAGGAGGGAGGAAGAGAAGTCTGCTTTAACGACAAATCACAAACTGAGTAGCTTAAAAACATCAAACTGTGTTTTCTCACAGTTCTGCAGACTAGAAGTCTAAAATTCAAGTGTTGGCCAAGTCGGTTCCTTCTGGAGGAGACTGTTCTCTGCCACTCTCCCAGCTTCTCTCAGCTGCCAGCAAACCGTGGTGGTCTTGGGCTTGCAGTTGCCCATCCCTCCATTCTCTGCCTCCTTCACCAAATCTGTTCTCTTTTCATGTCTCCATATCCAAATTTTTCTCTTCTTTTAACAATATCAGTTACTGAATTAAGGATCAGTCTAGTCCAATTCATGACCTTATTTTCACTTGCTAATATTTGTATGACCATATTTTCAAGTAAGGTCACATTCATAGGTAGTAGAGGTTAGAATTTCAGCATATCTTTTTGAAGGGGACATAATTAAACCCTCAACTTATACATATATTCAGTCATGTCATGCTGGGTTGTGAACCAGAAGAAAACAACCTCAAAATCTTACTGATTTAAAACAAGAAATGTTTATTTGTTACTCTTGCTATGTTCTATCATGACGAAACCTCTAGATCTGGAGCATCATTAATCACCATGCCAATGGACAGCAAGTTGATAAACCAGCTAAAGTTGATAAACCAGCTAGTTGATAAGCTAGCTTTTAAAGCCTTATGCTCAAAAGTATCAAATGCTTTTCTGTTCATCTTCCATTGGCCAAAAAATCGAATTACCCCGTAAAACTTATAAAGATACCTACAAAATTTGCACTAAGGTATGATCTAGCCACATGCCTAGAAAGAGAAATTTAATTAAAGAAAATTGCAATATCCATTAGAGTTATTTATATACATATTCACCTTAAATTATATTTTACCCTAAAAATAAATAAATAAACAAATTACATTTTATTTTAAGTTGCCTTAGGATATAGGAAAATAGGATACTACTACTATCACTTATAGTTTGAATGTTTTTTGAGGGGAAGTAGTTCAGGAAGGTCTGAATATATTTATCATTGGGTCTTCAAAACAAACCTATGAGTCTGATAGTATTATAACCTGTTACAGATTTACTATTTACAGGTTTACTATTATAGCCACTTTACAGATGAGGAAACCAATGCTCAATAGTAACTTGCTAATGGCACATAAATAGGAATAGGCAAAAGCAATAATTCAAACTCAGATTTGCTTTCAGATTCCAACTTGAGCATCTTGCCATTCATTTGTCTTTTTAATGGAATCAGGCTGTAGTATAAATAAATATGCAGGGATGTAAATAATTTAAATAAACAAAAAATATAACTTACCATTATTATTTCCAAAATGCCCGAAACAATGCTTTGATAGTACAGATCCTCAGTCTCTATGACTATCCATCCTGGTTTACCTGAGATAGTTTCAGTAACCAATTGTGGTCCTAGCATAAGCATTAATGGTACCCATTTTTACATTAAAAGTGTTTATTTTGAAATAAATTATATAGGTAACATAATTCTGAAAGTCACAATTATTCATAATTCTGAAATTCTTAAAGTCCCCAAGTATTAAAGTTTTAAAAATTTTTCAGCAAATGCATTTTGTACAAAGCATGACCTTAAATAAAATGAGGTGATTTGTTGTTGATCTGTTTAGCACAGTTAGTATAGTCATATACTCAGTGCAGAAATACTAATGTAATTGACATTGGATGTTCTTCCAGACCCTGCTGGAGATGTCACCTAACCTGAATCCTGACTTCCAAAACTTAACTAGATTTAAAATGTTTTTCAAACAAGGAATTTGGACCTGCAGTAATAATTATGTAAATATATGAGGATATGTGACTAGATAAATAGATAAGAACCAAATTTGTTATTCCTAATGCATATATTTTTGGCAAGGATCATGATGGCGAACATTATATAAAAAGCTTTGCTGGGCGCCTGGGTGGCTCAGTGGGTTAAAAAGCTTTGCTAATTGATGATTAGTTCATTTATAGATGAGAACAATGTGGCCATAGAGAATGATTAGGATTTTTGCCTAAGATGACATTAAGAGGCAGATGATAGGCTTCCTATCTCTAACTGTCCTCAAAGCCAGTGCTTTTTTTCCCCCCACAGTGTATTATACTACTTATTACCTACCTGAACACTCACATAAGAAGTTTTTTTTATCTTATTCACATAAATTAAAGGATGAATTCACATATCTTTAATACAGTTTTATTTTTTCTTCTAAGTTTTTATTTAGTTAGCATACAGTATAGCATACAGTTAGTTAGCATACAGTGTAATATAGTTTCACATGTAATAGTTTCACATGTAGGATTTAGTGATTCACCACTTAAACATAAGGCCCCATGCTCATCACAAGTGCCCTGCTTAATACCTATCACCTATTTAACCCATCCATCTGCCTACCTCCCATCCAGCAACACTCAGTTTGTTCTCTATTAGCTAAGAGTCTCTCTTATGGTTTGCCTCCTCTCTTTTTTTTTTGATTCTACTATGTTCATCTGTTTTGTTTCTTAAATTCCACATATGAGTGAAATCACATGGTATTTGTCTTTCTCTGACTGACTTATTTCGGTTACCATAATACTGTCTAGCTCCATCCATATGATTGCAAATGGCAAGATTTCATTCTTTTTAATGACTGAATAATATTCCACTAAATATATATATAAACATTTATTTATTTATTATTCCATTATAGATGATAGATAGATAGATAGATAGAGCACATATATGTGTATATATGTGCAACATCTTCTTTATCCGTTCATCACTTGGACATTTGGGCTCTTCCTGTAATTTATCTATTGTTAGTAATGCTGTTAAACATAAACATCAGTGTGCATGTGTCCCTTTGAATCAGTATTTTTGAATTGTTTGGGTAAATACCTAGGAGTGTAATTGCTGGACTATATCTTTAGTATAATTTTAAAAGAATGATTCAGCACAGAGTGGAGAAAAAAGTACTATAGGTAAGGGGCATTTTAGAACTTAGAATAGGCACAGGCTAATTCAGATTTGAAAACCTCAAGCAGAATAATTTAAAGTTGTACTCAGAGTATTAATAACAGTTTTCAAAAATGAGCTAAATTGCTGCCAGCACTGATTGGTATTTGCTATGTTAAGTGTTAACAGAAGGTTAGCTAAGCAGTCTTCTTCCTTCAAAGCTGCATCTTGTGTTTTATTCTCATATGCCTCTAAACAAGCATTATTGCTCGTCATTAAGTTGGTGTGTCATTTATGGAATCTAGCATATGGTTAACCCAGTCATAATTAAAGAAATGATTAAGCATAAGTCTGATAAAATTAAATTTCTACAAATAATAGTATAATTACAATTTCTAGTTTGTGAAAGGTATACACAAATTTGAAGTCATTAAGATGAAATAATTAGATTACATTTGGAAACCATTAATCCATAAAGCAAAAGTAATGCAAAATATGCTGTCTGCAATTATTTGTGCAGTTATTCAGAAAAGAAAGTACAAATACAAACAAACGTGCAAACTTTGGAAAATTTTTCATACAAATGGCTTATCATTTACAGGTGTAAACAGCTTATTCATTATTTTTCAACCAATTTTTAGAGTTCTTAACTGTAGAAGAAGAAAAACTTTACTGTGATCCTAGGGAATCTGTGAATTACACAAAAGCACACCAATTAATAAGAGAAAAGGCATACATATTTATTAGTTTTTAATAGGGGAAATGGACTGGGAGGGAGGCTACATCTGGAAGAGCAAAAATTTTTTAGGAAAGATAAATGGGCTCTTAGGGGAACACACAGGAGACATAGTTTATGACAATGTGTGACTTGGTATGGCGTGAATTTTTTTAAACGCTTCTCCTGTGGGAAGAGTCAATTATCCCTGGTTGATGTTATTCCTAGGTAGGAGATTTATGATAAATTTTTGGAATTTTTTTTTTGGAAGATCACTTTTTCATCAGATAAGGAGAGAATCTGTGGATTCTCAAGATTTCTTCATATCAAATTAATTCTTATTCCAGAATATCATACTTTGGATTATCATATTATCATGTTCTCCATAACCATATCACTGATGTAATTATTTAAACAAAATTATATTCTAAAAAATCTACTATGTTCCAGATGTCAACTCACAAAATAACCCAGAAGTGTCCCTAACCACCAAGAAGCTCATTCTCTTACAATATAAAATATACAAATATAAAACTCAAATTTTCACAATGAGACAATGCTGTTTAATATCCATCACACCTATCTCAAGGTTTTGATCTCTCCAGAGATGGAGTAAAAGAAGTGAGAAGCTCTAAGGAGACCTTAAAAGTTACTTGACTGGTACTGTCATTTAATCTCAGATAGGTCCTTCCTTACCCATAACTGTTCCCCAGTGGCCAAGCATTTCTTGACCTTATATTCCTATAAATAACCAAGAAAAAATGTTTGTAATTTATGGTCAGTATTTACTCATTTTCCAGCCACTTAGTATCCAGTAGTGACTGCACTTTCTTGTCCTGATGTCTGTTTTCTTTTTAAAAAGCCCCTGTACCAAAGCAAGAGCTAAGATGTGATGTAGAGTTTTGTGATTTACAATTTGACTGAAAGGCTTGTAATTTTCTTCAGTCTCCGTGAATGACCTTTAATATTGCCCTCCTTTTGTTATTATCTATTTCTGAAGCTCATACTATATTTTTAATTTTTGATCTGTTTTTTGTATCTCAAAGCTTATCTCATAATTTTTTATAAAAAGTTTTCCTATTTAATTCAGTTAAGTGTGAAAAATGAGGCATATTTAAAAATTCTATAAAGACAAAAACAACTTAGAACTTAACGTTTTCTTTTAAAGTAGATACCCATGTAACCAGCAACCAAACAAGACACGAAACTTTGTCAACACTTTAGAAGCCTAATATTTGCACGTTCCAAATTACAAGCTTCTCTCTTTTTCGAAAAGTTATTATGGTTCTAACTTCATGTAACTCCTTTGTTTTTCTCTATAATTATATAAATTAAATATTTATATAAAATGAAATGATACAGAAGTGATTTGCCCCAATTCTTTCACGCAACATGATTGTGAGTTATCTGTATTACCATGTGTAGCTGTAATTTATTCTATTTCATCACTGTATAATTTTCCTTTCTTTGAACACAGCAAAATTGATTTTTTCATTTTCTTATTGATGGGCAATGAGTTTCTATTTATTTTTGTCTTTTTAAATTTCTTTCAGCAATTGTTTTATAGTTTTCATTGTACAAGACTTTCATCTTCTCAGTTAATTCCTAAGTATCAGCTCATTTTGCTGCTATTATAAATGGACTGATTTTGTAATTTTGTTTTCAGATGGTTCATTGTTATTGTACAGAACTGCAACTGATTTTTGTGGGTCAACTTTTTTTCTTGCCACTTTGCTGAATTCATTTCTTATGAATTTGAATTCCCCCACATTTGGGGGAAGGATCTTTAGGGTTTTCTATATATAACATCATATCATCTGTGAACAGAGATAATTTTACTTCTTCTTTTCCCAATTTAGATGCCTTTTATCTCTTTTTCTTGCCTAATTTCTCTGGCTAGAAGTCCCAGTACTATGTTAAGTAGAAGTGGTGAAAGCAGGCATCTTTGCCTTGTTCCTGATCTTACAGGAAAAGCTTTGGGTATTTCACTATTGAGTATGACATTCACTGTGGGTTTTTAATATAAGGTTTTAATCATATTGAAGGTGTCATCTTCTATTCTTAGTTTTTTAGTGTTTTTGTCATAAAAAGGTGTTGAATTTTGTCAATCAAATCAAAATCAAATGTTTTTTCTGCATCAGTTGCAATGATCATGTGTCCCCCCCCCCCATTTTCCTGTGTCTTGTGTTTTTTCTATTAGAGTGGTGTATTCCATTGATCAATTTTTGTATGTTTAAGCATTCTTGCATTCCAGGAACAATTTTGCTTGTTCATGATATATATATATTTTTAATATGCTGATGATTTTTGTTAGCTAGAATGTTGTTGAGTATTTTGGAATCAATGTTCTCATAAAGGCTATTGGTCTATAGTTGTTATTTGTTTTTTTCCTTGCAGTGTCTTTGTTTTGCTTTGGTGTCAGGGTAATGCTAGACTCATAGAATGAATTAGGAAGTGCTTCCTCCTCAAATTTCTAATGAAGTTTGAAAACAATTGGTGTCACTTCTTTAAATGTTTAGTAGAGGTGCACCTGGGTGGTTCAGTCAATTAAGTGTTCGCATTCAGATCAGGTCATGATCTCTGGGTCCTGGGATCCAGGAGAGTCAGATTCACTGCTCAGCAAGGAGTCTGCTTCTCCCTCTCCCTCTATTCCTCCCCCCTGCTCATACTCTCTCTCTTTCACTCTCAAATATAATAAATAAATCTTTTAAAAATAAATAAATGTTTAATGGAATTCACCAGTGAAACCATCAGATCCAGGGCTTTTCTTTGTTGGGAGATTTTTGATTACTGATTCAATCTCCTTAGTGGTTGTAAGTCTATTGATATTTTCTACTTATTTATGATTCAGTCTTGGAAAGTTTTGTCTTTCTCAGAATTTGTCCATTTCATCTAGCTTGCTCAATATTTTGGTTTATAATAGTTAAAAGTACTATCTTATCATCCTTTTTATCTCTATAGATTCAATAGTAACATCCCCATTTTTATTTCCAATTTTAGTAATTTGAGTCTTCCTTTCTGTCTTAGTCCATATAGCTAAAAGTTTGTCAATTTTGTTGAACCCTTCAAAGAACCATTTTTGGTTTTATTGATTTTTCTCTATTGTTAAATTATTTGCTTCACTTAATTCTACTCTAATCCTTATTATTTTTTCCCTTCAACTAGCTTAGGGTTTAAATTTTTCTTCTTTTTCTAGTTTCTTAAGCTATAAAGTTAGCTTTTTGATTTGAGATCTTGTTGTTTTTTAAATCTAAGCATTTATAACTAAAATCTCCCCCTTTGCATTGCTTTTACTGCATCCCACAAATTTTGGTGTGCTGTATTTTCATCTTCATTAATTTCTACATATTTTCCCCTTTCACTTTTGATTTCTTCTTTTATCCATTGGTTGTTTAATGGTATATTAATTTCCAAAATGTGATATTTCCCATTTTACTTTTGTTATTTTCCAACTTCATCTCATTGTAGCCAAAAAAGACACTTGTATCTTTTAAGCCTCTTGAGAGTTAATTTGTGGCCTAATTTATTATCTGTCCTGGAAAATGTCCTATATGTACTTCATAAGGATGTGTGTGTTGTTGTTGGTTAGATCTAGTTGATATACTGTATTGTTTACATTGTCTATTTTCTGAGGGGTCTGGATGGCTCCCTTGGTTAGGCATCTGGATGGTTCAGTTGGTTAGGCCTCTGCTCTTGGTTTAGGCTCAGGTTGTGATCTTGGGGTCATGAGATTGAGCCCCCTCATTGCTCTCCACGCTCTATACAGAGTGGGCTTGGCCCTCTCTCTCCTCTGACCCTCTCCTCTCTCTAAATAAGTAAATGAATCTTTTAAAGAAATAAGTAAATAGTCTATTTCCTTACTTATCTTCTCTGTCATTGTTCCATCCAGTATTAAGGGCAGTGTATTAAAGTCTCCAGCTATTATTTTAGATCTATTTTTCCTTTCAGTTATGTCAGTTTTTGCTTCGTATATTTTTATGGTCTATTATAAGGTGCATGTTATGTATCCTTCTGTTTTGAAACTTTTGATAATATGAAATCCCCTCCTTTGTCTCTTCTTTCTTTTTTTGGGGGGGGTGTGCTTAAAGTCTATTTTGTTTGCTATTAGAATAGCCACCACTGCTCTTTTGCTTACTGTTTGCATGGACTATCTTTATCTATACTTTCACTTTCAATCTCTTTGTATGGCTGGATCTAAAATAAGTCTCATAAAAAAATAAATAACAAAGATAAATAAAATGGGTCTTTTGTAGATTGCATATAGTTGGGTCACATATTTTAATCCATTTTTACTAATCATGATCTTTTTATTAGAGTTTAATCCATTTATATTTAAAGCAATTACTGATAAGGAGGAACTAAATTTCATCATATTACTGTTTGTTTTCTATAAGCCTTACACTATTTTTGTCCCTCAGATTCTTCATTACTATTTTCTTTTGTTTAGTTATTTTGAGTGAAATATTTAAATTCCTTTCTCATTTTGTTTAGTGTATATTCTATAGCTGCTTTTTTTTTCCTTGTTGTTCCTATGTGGGTTATGTTTAACATCCTAATGTTCTAATACTCTAATTTGAATTTAGAGAAGCTTGAATTCAATAACACACAAAAAACTGTTCTTTTACAACTCTGTCCCCATCACCTTCAGTTGTTAATATCACAAAATTACATTTGCAGACATGCGTTGCAAAACATATGTTAATAATCCTTTTCAGTGCTTTAGTCTCTTAAATCATATAGAAAACCAAAAGTGGGGTTACAGTGTACAATGGGGCTACAATATAACAAATGTTACAATGATACTAACTTTTATAATTATCTGTGTATTTATCTTAACTGAGATTTTTAGATCTTCATACAGCTTCCAATTGCTGTCTAAAATCTTTTTATCCTACATGGTATTTGTCATCTGTGAAAGACAGGCTCATCATTTAAGATCCTAGGGGTGTTGAATTCTGAAAGAGTTCACACTGTCTTCTATAAGCAATTCCTTATTCCTAAACTTTGTGCTCATTTTTATGTAGTTGATGACTGTTACCAAATTTTTGGTAGCATAATTTTTTGTCATCTCTTAATAAGGCATTAATGTTATGATTTTTTTTCCTTAAAAAAGAATAGAACAAAAGCTCCACCTTCTATCTACCAATCACAGTTGATTGAAAGTTTGGTTTTTGAGGTACTGTGTTTGTTTGGTTTTGCTTTTGTAATAGCTGAAGAAAGTTTCGGTTAGAATTATTGTCAAATTCTATAAATCTCTATCAAATTTTCTTCAGATGTACGTAGTTAAAAAACATATTCTTTGTTTTTAAAACTGGTACAGATTTCATTCACACACACACACACACACACACACACACACACACACACACACACATACATACAGAAATAATGAAAAAATTTATTTTATGAAGTTCCTACCAAAAGGAAAGTGAATGTGTGGTATAAGGTTATTACTCTATGTAAGGTCTATACTATATTATTGAGTTTATTCTTCACAGGAGAGAATTTCAATTTTTATTATACATCAGTGAAAACTGAACTCTCTGCCTGCAGTTTTATACTCTCCTGATTAGAAACAAGCAATGTAAGCTCTACTATTGCCCCAGCTTACTACCTGGAGAGTCGTAAGGCTGTAGTTCAGGTAGAAGAAATGCAAGGGGAGCCCGATATTGTCTTAGAGTTGAAGAAAGGAGCTGAGAAAGCCAGAAGTCCAAAGCAGCTAGATTGAGTTTATGTTTTCACTGGCACATGAGAAGATTATCCAAACTTCCTTTCCTTGTAACAATCTGTGATACATGATGGCATTTTTTTATTATGTTCAATTAGCCAGCACAAAGCATATCATTAGCTTTGGATGTAGTGTTCAACGATTCGTTAGTTGCATATAATACCCAGTGCTCATCACCACATGTGCCCTCCTTGATACCCATCACCAGCAACCCCATCCCCTTCCTTTCTGTAACCCTCCATTTGTTCATATATACAATAGACTATTACTCAGCCATCAGAAAGGATGAATACCCACCATTTGCATCAACAAGGATGGAACTGGAGGGAATTATACTAAGTGAAATAAGTCAAGCAGAGAAATAATTATCATATGGTTTCACTCATATGTAGAACATAAAGAATAACATGGAGGACCACAGGGGAAGAAAGGGAAAACTGAATGGGAAGAAATAAGAGAGGGAGACAAACCATGAGACTCTGGACTCCAGGAGTCATAGCAGTTTTTAATTTTTTTAGCCTCTTAAAAGAAAATGAAGTTCTGAGCTACTTTTTATTATTATCTATGAATTTATTTCATCCAACTCTTCCTAGCTTGTTGTAATTGCTTTCATAATTAAAAATAACAATACTAGGGCGCCTGAGTGGCTCAGTGGGTTAAAGCCTCTGCCTTCAGCTCAGGCCATGATCTCAGGGTCCTGGGATCGAGGCCCGCGACGGGCTCTCTGCTCAGCAGGGAGCCTGCTTTCTCCTCTCTCTCCGCCTGCCTCTGCCTACTTGTGATCTCTCTCTCTGTCAAATAAATAAATAAAATCTTAAAAAAAAAATAACAGGGCGCCTGGGTGGCTCAGTGGGTTGAAGCCTCTGCTTTCGGCTCAGGTCATGATCTCAGCGTCCTGGGATCGAGGCCCGCATCGGGCTCTCTGCTCGGCGGGGAGCCTGCTTCCTCCTCTCCCTGTCTCTCTGCCTGCCTCTCTGCCTACTTGTAATCTCTCTCTCTGTGTCAAATAAATAAATAAAATCTTTAAAAAAAAAAAATAAATAAAATAACAATACTACCCAACTTTGAAAATTCTATCTAGAACTATCTATAGCATATATCTTTGCAATGAAACAAGATTTCATATATTTGACAAAACCTATAAATTTGGCATTTTCCAAGTCAAGTGAGTCTAATAGGACATCAGTGATGAATATTTAAAATTAGCTGTCCTTGATGAATCACACAATACATCTTGATGCTTTTGCATATGCAATGGTAGTCTTGATATCTCATTTTTTCTTCCCTTGTTTGCTTTCACCTTGGCACATGCTCCTTTTTTTAAAAAATTCTAGTTAATGACATGTTGCTAAAATCCTTGCACATTTTGTGGAAAAATATTTTAACTGTGGATACAGGCAAATGAAATTGACTTTTATTAATGCAAATTAAAAGCTTAGACATCATATATATTTGTAATAAAAGAATAGTAAATGACTAAATCAGTAACATCTCTCAATTGTTTCAATTGTCTTTTAAAGGTATTAAAATGTCTCATTTCAAGATGGTATTTGAAAAGATCATAACTTTCAACTTGGTTTTGTTTATATCCCTGCAATGAAACACAAATTTTAAATAAACATGAAATTACATCCAGTACTTTAATCTAAATTGCCACTATTTCCTAAATAATTCCCTGAGTGTATGTTGCTACTGGTTTCATCTACTTTATTCTTTAAGGAACTGCAGAAAAATGCTACTATAAAGTAACATAATTATCTGCACCTTACAGATATGGAAACTGAGTCACAAAGAGATTTAAGATGCACAGGTCTTAAGTACAAGAGTTGGAATGCAAACTTAGGCAGGTGTGCTTTACAATCCATAAGGCAAAAAATTAAGTTTCATACTGTATTGACAACAACAATAACAAATTTATGCTTCAGATTAACCTTTCTTATTTTCTATTTTTTATTTGAAATTATAATTTTTAAACAAAATTAAAAGGATACTACAGAAGTTTTAAAATATATTTATTTATTTTATTTCTTGTTGCATCTATGTCTTAACAAGGGAAAAACAGGGCACCTGGGTGGCTCAGTGGGTTAAAGCCTCTGCCTTCGGCTCAGGTCATGATCTCAGGGTCCTGGGATTGAGCCCTGCATCGGGCTCCCTGCTCGGCGGGGAGCCTGCTTCCTCCTCTCTCTCTGTCTGCCTCTCTGCCTACTTGTGATCTCTCTCTCTCTGTGTCAAATAAATAAATAAAATCTTAAAAAAAAAAAGAAGGAAAAAACAAACTAATGCTATGGTTTCAGGATAATTGAGGTGAAAATTTGAAGTAATTTAAGGAAACCAGATTTTTATGAATTCCAAGAAATTTTATTGTGTTATTTATGTTTCTCTTAATTTTTAATTAGTTAAAAAATTATTCAACCATAGCAAAAATAAGACCCAAAGCTTTATGGTCCATCGTGACTCCATGAACAATTAAATAGTCCAGGTCCTGTTAGCCACGATAAAAAGTTGGCAAGATTTGTTGTTTTCTCGACCACTTAATATATTGTCTTAGCTTTATATCCTTAAGCTCTTGGGTTCTTTCATATCACAAACCTACTCAGTTGTCTAATTTCCAACTAAATAAACAACTGCATTTTCTACTCTCTAGATTTTTAAAAATTATGAGTTTAAAATAGTAAAATGGTATTTGGATCACTTCATTGGTAGGTTCAATAAAAACCCTTACTGGGTCAAAAATTTGAAACTTTTTTCTCTCAAATCAAGGAATAATAAAGTTTGGTGAAATGCTTTAAAATTTTGCACCACAAATTTGAAAGATAAAGAAATACCTTTTTAAAACATCCAATCTTCAGATTGGACCCCAAACATCCAATATCCAGTCTTCTTTGTATATTAGAAAATATTCATTTCCTAAGTTCATATTTAAAAAGAAAGATATTATGTGATTATTTAGATGTCCTTTCCTAAAAAATAAATGTACATAGTCTGGGAGGAGGGGGTTATGTTGAAATAAAAAAATTACTAATTCCAGAACAGTTTTTATTATTCTAAAAAGAAGAGAATAGCTTCTTTCATTTGTATATGTGAATAAAATGATAAATTGAATATATTGTTATTTGTTACTGACAGTATCAAATAATATTGTTATTTGATACTGCCAGTATCAAATAACAGCACTCAAATAAAAAATATCAGTGGGACTCCTGGGTGGCTCAGATGGTTAAGCATCTGCCTTCGGCTCAGGTCATGATCCCAGGGTCCTGGGATTGAGCCCCACATAGGGCTCCCTGCTCAGTGGGGAGTCTGCTTCTCCCTCTCTCTCTGCCTCTCCCACTGCCTGTGCTCTCTCACTCTCCATTTCTGTCTCTGTATCTCTCTCAAATGAATAACTCTTTAAAAAAAATCAACAAAAAGTATCAAATAACAATACTCAAATAAAAAATAACAACTCTAATAGTAATAATAATAATGATTTTCATATCCAGATTTTCCCCTCCTTCACTTCAAATATTCTTCTTTCAAGTTGCTTTCTATTGCAGTCAGGAAGTATACTGTCTCTTGAGTATGTTTTTTTAATCATGTGCCTCAAGTTCAGGTCAACTCTACTGTGTGGGTTTAAATGGCTTCAGGATGATCAATAGTTGGAAATATCTAGGCACATGAAAAATTTACATGATGATAAAAATTTATAGGTGGATTAACAGATTAATTTGGTAAATTACTTCCATGGTTCTTGAGCATGCATCTTGCATAAGTAGGAAGCTATTAAAAGGTTAGTCTTTATGTAGTAATTTAGATAATTCCTAGCTAAGGTTCCTATTTTAAAGATGCCATTTTCCTTTCCACATAAAAGAACAAGAAGAGAAGAGAAGAAAAAAGTAGAAGAGAGAGAACTAAAATACTTCTATTACTCCAATAAAATTATTCTAATATATTGGTGATGGCTTAATAAAATAAATAAAAATAGTTCATTTTGCCCATAAACAACAATAACAAAAGATTTTTGTAATATTGCCTTCTCCACTGAGATGCATTAAATGTTATAGTAGTTTCATGCTTCTGGGAGTTATTCTAAAAGTTGGAAATAGAGCTGACAAAATTGGAAATGACTCAAATCATTTATGTATCATAGTTAGAGGCAATTGGTTGCCATAAAAATTGTTCTGCCTCTTCGCTCTTAACAAAACTATAAAACTTCAGCACGTTGTAGGCCCTAATGTAAGGACTGTAACTTCCATGAAAGCTTTGAATTCATATGCATATGTCTTATTCAGATGCATGAAGGAAACAATGAGTAGAATGGGAAAATATGAAACTAAAACTTAATGCTATATCATCTTTTCATACTCAAATCATAAACCTCTTTAAAAGTGTATCATTTATATGACCACAAGATGAGATTGCTGCATCATAAAAGAAGAGAAAAAAAGAATTTTTCAGACCACATTGGAAATAATCATACTTGATATACCAGTAAGAAAATTTGGTAGAAAAACTTGCTCCAATGCTATTTATGAAATGTATTTCAATTCAACGATAGCTTATTATTTTGCAAGTAGATGTGGGTAAGAGAGGTGGTTATGGGAAGAAAAGACTGTATAAATAGTTGTTGCAATTAGTCAAAGTGGGAGAATAAAAAGTAAGTGGGCAGAGAAAGAAATTCTCAAAAACTTTTGTAGGATCTGGTTGTTGAAAGCAGTGTGCATTTTTAGTTTCAAGGAACTGATTAGGCATGCCTTTATCCAGGAGAACTGGGTAATTTCCAGTATATACAGAAAAATCTTGGGCACTGCTTTGTCCTGCTCTAAGTATATGGGAGAGATACCAGATATCATTTTTAAGAGACAAGTGACTTAGGTAATGCCTTTTTAACTTTTCCTACTCTTCAGCTTTTCCTAGTGCATGATCACTATCCCAGCTGAGAAATTTAATATGGCAGTTTTGGCCCTTAGGTAATAGATATGTCTCATTCCTGGTCAAGAGGTTTGACTATCTCCTTCAATATCCATTTATTCATTCAGTTGTTTTTTATTGAGTCTTCTCTGTGAGATTCTTTTAGACACTAGGAATAGAGTGGCAAACAGTTTATGCCCCTAAGAAGACTAAAATGAAAAAACTAAAATGTTTGGCTATGTAAATATGAATCTTAAATTTTTATAGCATTTGTCTCTGCTTCTGTATATTATTAAAGAAGGTGTCATAGACTTTCTAGAATCTGTGAACTAAAGAAAAGATCCCTTGGTTGTAATGTATTTGTATTCCTATGTTTGTCACACACCCTGATCTTTGAAACCTGGAAATGGCTATAAAATGATGATATTTTAAGAGACCAGAAGACATTCAGCTCCAATGGGGAAGGGGAAATGTAGGGAAATATGGATCTGGCCTTCGAACATGATTTAGAGAAAAGCAGGTCAGACCAAGTTTCCAGGCTAAGGAGTTCTAAAACATATTGTCTAGGTTTTTTTTAAAAAAAATTAACCCAGGGAGCACCTGTGTGGCTCAGTTGTTAAGTGTCTGCCTTTGGCTCACATCATGATCATGGGGTCCTAGGATTGAGCTCCATGTTGGGTTCCCTGCTTAGTGGGGAGTCTGCTTGTCCCTCTCCCTCTTGTCCATGCTCCTCCCCCTGCTGCTACTCTCTCTCTCTCAAAAATATAAAATAAAAAATGAAGTCTTTCTTGAAAAAATTAACCCAGTCTTTCTTTTGATAAAATCTAAAATATTCATCATTTCAGTAAGTGCAGAATGAGAACTGATTAATCTGTATTTATCAATTTATCAACCATGTTGGAGTTGTAATGGCATTTGATTAATTAATAGACTAATAAACACTGTCCAAACAATATATGGAATAATGGACATCCTGGAATGTTGGAAAAAAAATGTATCTGAAGGCAAGAAGTATAGTACAGTGGTAGCTAGGGTAAAAGGGCCTTTTATCTGACCAAGAGAGCAGGGGGTACCCACAGAGCAAGAATCATATTTTCTTGCATTATTTTTGTGTTGTCACCAAGTCCAAATAATCAGACATCACAGTTGTTCCTCTGCACCAACCTTTACTAATGATCAGCAAATATACCAAGCAAGATCTTTAGCGTGTGCAGCCACAGTATTTCAGAAACCCTGAACTTGTCAGACAACCGCATCAGCCCTTAAATGCATATTTATTTACAATAAACAATGAAACATAAAACTACACCCTGCAAAATCATTTATAGATCACTACTCAGAGAGGTATTTACAAAACGTTTGTCTCTCACTAAGTTCCATCAGTGGACATTCTCAAGAGGATATTTTCAGGATCATGCTTGTTTTGTTAACTCTTCTATTCCCAATATTGAAGATTAAAAACACAACGACCTTGGTAACTCACAGTGTAAAGTAATAAGAACAACACAAAACCATTTTCACATTGGAGTGATACAACGATTACACTTTATACAGTGATAGGTAATAGGCTAAAGGAGTATTACTGGCCAAGTGGCATTTTCTCATTATGCTTTCATATGTTTCAATTTTTTTTTAATTAAGGTAATTTAATTTTCAAGAGTGCTAAACAAGTTTGCATAAAATTATATTTCCCAAATTTATGTAATCTAAAATATAATCACCATTTCTGGTCCCATAATTAATTTTCTATTGGTAAAGGTCACTAAATAATTTCAATAAGTTAGAAACCAAACCACAAAATTAGCAAAGAATATGTCCACCATCTCATATTTTACAAGACATATTTATAATTATATTTCTTTTTTGACACAATACCTAGCTGCAAGAGTTTCAAAACCAATAACTATTATACGAATCATTATCATATTAAAGGCATATCAAAACTATTTGTCTCCAGACATGACAGCACATTTTGCATTACTGCACTATTGATTTACAACTTTTCCTATGATGTAAGACACTATTGACTTGGATTTTTGCCATTGCTATATATCAGTTTCTAATGCCATATCTTGGTCTTTTCCCAGAAATTGAGTACATTCACAGTGAATGATTTAAAACCTTTTCAGTCTGTATCACCTGGGAGCCACAACATGTGCAAATTTTGACCTTTCAAGTTACTCTCCAATGACATACATTTAAACTAAAGACAGAGAAATAAGGAAAAAATCACTTACTGGAACATTGAATTATCTTCTGTGTTTTGTAGTTTTTGTTCTTTTTAATAAAGTTTAATTTATGATTATTTACTTTCTCAAAGAAAATGAGAATGAGACTTAAAAAGATATTGAATCTTCCTTCAGGAAGACCACAAGCAGCAAGCATTAAAACAAAGAGAAGACAAAATAACTCAGAAACAGTTAACCTGGTCTCATGTTTCCAATTCTCCCATTCTCTTTTGGGACCACTAAATCAGACTTTTTTTCCTTTCCACCCCACCATTACTTTTCTTATCAAGGTCTCTAGTTACTTCCACATTTATTAACTATTGATCATTTTAATGGTCATTTTTCACTGGACCTGTCCATAGCATTTGAGAAAATTCAGTGAATTTTTCTTAAAGTGTTTCCCTTTTTTTTAATTTAAATATGCCATGCAAATCTGATTTGCCTCCTGTCTCACTGGCTTCTCCTTTTAAATCTCCTTTCTAAATTCTTTCTCATCTCCCCATACTCCTTTTGGAATGCTCAAGACTTTCCTTGGACATCTCTCTTTTCAGTCAATCCTCACTCCCTCAGCAATATCATCGAGCCATATGGCTAGAAATAGGACCACTCTCAGATTTAAATCTCTCGCCTAAATAGCTTTCCAGAATGAAGACTGCTATATGCCCACTCAATATTTCCAACTGGAAATCTCAGAAAATCCTCAAATTTCACATGTCTAAAATTGAGCTCCTGAGGCCCAGTTTCAAGTCCACTGCATCTGTTTCTCCCACTCTCATATTTGTTGTTTGTTTGTCCCTGCAATTTAGAATCATTTAATTTTCTTCTATCCTTTATTTAATCACTCAGTAAACCCTGGTAGCTTTATCTTCAAATACAGAAAGTTTTTGAACACTTAGTACCACTTTTACTGCCACAGCTCATAGCACCGTGGTGCACTTTTATAATTGCAGCAGTGTTTCAACTACTATCACTAGTTGCATTCTTGAAGCACATCAGTCTGTTTCAAAACAGCGGTAATACTACTAAAAGGAGACCCTATACAAGCTACACCCACTTATTCTTTACCCAGAGCTGTGTTCAAATATTTACATTGTGGTTTTTTTTGTTTTTGTTTTTTTTTACCCTGAGAGTTCATGCTTATTTGAGAAATGGCAGAAGGATGAGGAATTGAGATACATTTTATACCAATTCAATAAGCCAAGAAGAACTGAAATTTAATTTCAGGACCTCCTAACATAGGAAAATGATTGTAAAACCTTTAGGCATTTGGGATCAATCTCAGCTCTGAATGGTCTCATCCTAGGTTAAAATAAAATGAAATTGGATTGATAATGTTCCCAAGCTACCTGGTGGAAGCAAAATTAAATCAGCCTTTCCCTCAACAAACAGAGGACAGACATTCTATACTAGATATCAAAATTAAGTAAAAAAAACCACAGTAATTGAAATAGCATGGCATTGGCACAAGAAAAGACAAATAGAACGGTGGAAAAAATAGAGAATTCAGAACAATTATTTGACTTAGGACAAAGGTGGTGGTAAAATACAATGGAGAAATGAACAGTCAGTAAATGGTGCTGGGTTACTTGAATACTGATAGGGAAAAATACAACCTTGGCTCATACCTTACACAATACATAATAATCAATTCCAGATGGACTGCAGATATAAAAGTGAAAGGTAAACATTGAATTTTCCAGAAAATGATATAGTAAGGCAACACCTTAAATAGTATAAACACAAATAAGTGTTTTAAGAGGAAAGATATAGATAGCATTAAAATAAAAAAAAATGTTTTAAAATTACAAATTTCTTTCACCAAAAACAGTATTTTCTTCAGGAGTGTGCAAATGCAAAGCAGGGAAAATAGAAAAACTACTTCCTAACAAAAATCTAAGAAGTAAATCATTTTAGAATATGTAGAGTACTTCTTAAAATCCCTGAAATAAAGAAACTACAACAAAGAAAGAGAAATAAACAGGAATCTCACTGTAAGATTGTCAACATGGTTAGCGTATATATGAAAAGACACTTAAAAATAGTTCAAGGAAATAAAAAATAAATACTCAAGTAGATAGCACTACACACCCACTAAAGAGTCAAAATTAAAAAATGAAAAGAAAAAGAAGTAAAAGAAAAAAGACAATACAAAGGATCGGCATAACTTGAAAAAGAAATGGCTCTCTCATACATTGTTAATGAGAGTGTAATTGTTACAACTTATTTTGAAGCATGTTTGGCATTATCTATGAAAGTTGAACATAAAAAGCAATTTTACTCCAAGGAATATGTGCATCAAAAAGGCATTTACCAAGAGGCAAGTATAAGTATATATGGAACAGCACTATTCATAATAGGTCTAACTGGAAATAACCCAATAGTCTAACCACAGTAAAGCGTATTTCTTAAAAAGCAATTCATGAAATGGAGTAATAAAATACAGTGAAGATGAGAAAAATTGTAAGTACAAATAGCTATATGAAAGACTTTCATGAACATCATTTTAAACAAAAGCCACAAATAAAGAATTCATATTCACAATTCAATTTATAAGATGTTCAGAAACAGATAAACTTGATTTATGGTATTAAGTTTGAGGTAAACTTTAAAGAAGAAAGCAAGCAAGCATGAGAATGCTGTTATTTCTTGACTTGGGTGATATTTACATGAGTATATTCACTTTGTAATCGTTACTCGAACTGTATGTGTGTAAAACATACATATAAACATTTTAAAATATATAATTCAAAAATATTTTTAAAATATAAAATCTTTATCTTATGCTACCTTAATTCATCATAAGCTATTCAAAAATATTTGTAGGGGAACAAAAAGGTTGACAAATACAGTAATAAACATTCCAGAATTGCATAACCAGGGCCTATTCTAAATTCTAAATTGAATATAAAATTTTCTTGGTCATATAGTCATTTAAACAAAATTTATCAATTAAATGAATAGCACGTTCACAATACATCAGCTAGTTTAAACAGAACATAGAAAGATGGGTGCCTGGGTGGCTCAGTGGGTTAAAGCCTCTGCCTTTGACTCAGATCATGATCTCAGGGTCCTGGGATCGAGTCCCACATCTGGCTCCCTGCTCAGCGGGGAGCCTGCTTCCTCCTCTCTCTCTGCCTGCCTCTCTGCCTACTTGTACTCTCTCTCTCTCTCTCTCTGTGTCAAATAAATAAATAAAAATCTTAAAAAAAAAAGGACATATAAAGATGAAGAAAGAATATATAAATTAAGAAAAAATCAAGACAAATAGACTAATGATTATTTGCACTCATATAGCTTAGTTTTAAAAGATTTATTTATTTATTTTAGAGAGAGAATGATAGAGGGAGAGAACAGGGAGGAGCAGAGGGAGAAGGATAAGCAGACTCTGCAGGTAGCATGGACTTCCAATGAGGGGCTCTGTCCCACAACCCTGAGCTCATGACCTGAGCAGAAATCAAGAGTCAGACACTTACCCAACCAAGCCACCCAGGTGCCCCTCATATAGCTTAGTTTTACTAACTGAAAAAGTCTGAACTTCTAGAATAGTTGAAAAGAGGTTAATCTGATGTAGTAAGAAGAAAACATGGCCAGTGGTCCATATTCCAAGGAGTCTTGATGGACACGTGAGTACTTTTATTCAGTATTTATGAGTAAGATATAAATCAGTGAAAGGAAGACTAATAAACTGTGTAAAAAATAAAAACATACCAGTATCCTGAATTTACTGATATTTAATTGTTATGAAAAATTGATTAAATTAGAAAAGCCTGAATTAGGAGCTTTATAAACTATAGAACATCCAAATATTAAGGAACTCTGCAGCTGACTAGGGCTTTTTTTTTTTTTTTAAATGCCTTTTTGGAAGATTTTAATTTAGAAATATATAAATATATAAATAGAAAAATAAATGAAATTTAAAAAAATTTTAAAATACCAAAAGTGAAATAAAACAAATAGAACTATCTTTTGAGATTGGGATGATCATACAGGAGGAATTATTTCAAGCAAATCCGGATGTAGTGATTTCTGCAACTCTAGTGGGATATGCCGTAAGGACAAAAAGAACGTTTAAATGTGAACTATTTGCTGTTCACATTGCTGCTGATAGTGTTTGCATTATTATTCTGAAACCACTGTGTATGCATTGTGTGATGAAGACAGTGAGTTTTAATATTTGTCATTGAGAACATTGTAGACACACACACACACACACATCAAACACATTTCCTTGTTCTGACAATAAAAAGGCTTAGAAAGAAATGACCAAAACAGTAAGAATGTATACCCTGTTGCCCACATCACAGTTTCCAAGTCAGTTTCTTGTAAAGGAACCAGGTCTCCTTGGTGTAATTTCAGCTTCCATATTTCAAGCAGGAATTGTTCAAGATTATCGGAGAATATATTGCTGTATCAGAAAATAAACAGCTTCAAAAAATACTACGTCAAGTCTGAAGAACTCTTTAAGTCCACTTAGACTCTCATAAAGAAGTGAATGCAAATTAAGAATATCTTATATTACAGTAAAAAGAAAAAATAGTTTAAGAATACTAGATCTAAATTCAGTAGACATGAATCCTGAAATAACTTTATTGTGTTTTACCACAGGTACTACTAATAATAATGTAGCCTGATAGGAATGTAGGACTAGAATTCAGGGCTTCTTGGAAAGCAGCCATAAAACAAAATGGACTTGGAGCATAATGTTGGGACATAAGGATGCTTTGAAGGACTTCTGTAGGCTAGTGCTGAGATGGGTGATACCAGAAAGTGAATAGGATATATATCCAAAAATATGGCAAAGCAATAATAGCATGACTGAGAACAGGGAATAGGTGCTGCCATATGAAATAAAATGAATCTACAAAATAATCTTGAGTCTATGATAATAAGAAAAAAGATAAATTAACATTAAACTCTAATTAAGCATAGTCAAGTAGAACAATTTATTGGAATTTTCTAAAAAGCCCTCGTGTTGATTATCACATTTGTAAGATGAAGAATAGATAATCAATTCAAACTGGTTTAAGAACTGCAAGTATCTTCATTATTTTTCACCTGGTGAACAAATGTTTCATTCCTAGTAATCTAAATTATCCTTAAGATAAAATAACTTGGCTAATAATAATTAGGACAGATATATCTAACAAGCTGACACTTAGGAGAAAACAGACCTATGGCAAATAACTCCCTAATTTTTTTTAAGATTTATTTATTTATTTTAGAGAAAAAGCACATGAGCGGGGGCAGGGGTGGGGGGAGGGGAGGAGAGAGGGAGAGAAAATCTCAGGAAGGTTCCACACCCAATGGAGCTGACCAGGGGCTTACCTCACAACCCGGAGATCCTGACCTGAGCTGAAATCAAGAGTCAGCCACTTAGCCAACTGAGCCACCCACACACCCCAGTAACTCCCCAGTTCTGATTAACAACCTTGCAGAGATGGAACAAACCCAGTTTTTAATGGTTATAGTTAGAATTTAATCACGTAAAAGGACTTAGCCATACCTGTAAGGTGGGCTTATCACAGGGCACATCTTTCCAGCAAAGATGTTCTCTGGTATTCAGTTAAGACCATGATGTTTATGGGTGCCTGGCTGGCTCAGTAAGTTAAGCATCTGACTTCCACTCAGATCATGATCCAAGAGTCCTGGGATCGAGTCCCACATCTGGCTTGTAACCTGACAGGGAGTCTGCTTCTCCCTATACCCCTCCCCCCTGCTTGAGCTCGCACTCTCTCGCTCTCATGCTCTCTCTCTCAAATAAATAAAATCTAAAAAAGCAAAAGCAAACAAACAAAAAAAACCATGATGTTTATGAAGTGCCCAAGGCAACTACGTCAGTTTCCATGAACCAAAGTCCATCTCCAAATCTTATATACTCCATAGGTAAATAACAGAACTACGAAAGTATTTTATCTTGGTACCATTATAGGTCGATTAAGGAAAGGAAGGGTCAAATAATTCTGTATTTGTTGTCACCCAAAGAAAATATATTTTTAAAGAAATTGGTATAGGAAATTAATTTTTCTAGCACCTCCACTGCTCCTAACCAAATACAACATCTTCTTTCACCTGAATAATTGCTGTGACCTCTCTTTTTTTCTTAAGATTTTATTTATTTGAGAAAGAAAGAGCAAGAGCGAGCACAAGTCGGGGGGCTGGGAACAAAGGAAGAGGGACAAGCAGACTCTACTCATCACTGAGCACAGATCTATCTCACCACCCTGAGATCATGACCCAAGCTGAAATCAAGACTGGGATGCTCAACCAGCTAAGCCACCCAGGTGCCCCTGCTGTGACCTGTCAACTTGCACTCAACAATTTATTCTCAGTTTATATAAATCTGGTCATGTTGGTCATCAGAATCTTACAAAAGGCTTCATTTTTTACTTGGAAAAAAAGTCACAGTCCTTAATAATTGCCTATAGGTCTTACATGGTCCAATCCCCCAATATCTGTGTGATTTAATCTCCTACCAACTTCCCTCTTGCTCACTTTACTTCAGCCACACTGTCTCTTTCTTATTCCTCAAACTCGCCAGGCATTATTTTGTCTCAGAGGTGTTGAATTTGTTCATTCTTCTCACTAAAACATTCATTCCCCCAGTATTAGTATGGCTCACTTTCTTACTTCTGTTAGACCCGTACTCAAGTGCCACCTTCTCAGGAATATTTTCCATGTCTGCTATCTTAATATAAATCGCAAATTCCAATCCAGTACATCCTATTTTTCCTTCGTACTTTAGTTATCTTCATTGCCATCCAACATAACTTTTTAAAATTTTTCTATATATCCTTTTTAAAATTTTTATTATTAAAGTATAGTTAGCACATATTACATTAGTTTTAAGTATACAGCATAGTGATTGGACAATTCTATTCATTTTGCTATGCTCACCATGGTAAGTGTAGTCACCATCTGTCACCATACATTATTATTATTGACTATATTCCCTATGCTGTAATTTTCATCTCTGTGACTGACTTATTGCAAGTTTGTAGTTTACACCTCTTATCCCCTTCACTTATTTTGCTCATCCCCCACCCTCCTTCTCTCTGGCAACCACCAGTTTGTTCTTTGTATTTATGAGTCTGTTTCTGCTGGCTTTTGTTTGCTGTGTTTTTTAGATTCCATATGTGACTAAAATCATATGGTATTTGTGTCTCTCAGTCTTATTTCACCTAGCATAATACCCTCTCGGTCTATCCAGATTATTACAAGTGACAAGATCTCTCATTTTTATGGATGAGTAATGTTCCATTATATATATATATATACACACCACAACTTCTTTATCCATCCCTCTATTGTTGGACACTTGGGTTGCTTCCATATCTTGGCTACTGGGAATAATGCCACAATAGACGTTGTTGCCTCTGAGGAGAAAGTTCCATGAGGTCTAAAGTTTCATCAGTTTTGTTCACATATATATTTCCAGAAGCTACAGCAGTACCATTTACATAATAAGTAAAATTTTTTACATATCATCTGAAGGAAGAAAATAGCTACAAATATCCCAAATCACATTTTTAAATTTGACTTTCACATTTTCTTCTAAATACTAGACTATCTTGGTGAGATAAATGAAATTAAGTTCATATCATTGTGTAATTTTACTCAATAGCAAAATAAAAATGAGTCATATATGAAAACTGGATACAAGAGGCTTAATTTCAGATGATCATGGATATTACATTTGTCAGCAGTTGTCCTGTTTTCCATCTACATCGGAGAAATATGTATTATTCCATTTTGTATCATTTTCTCAGAGCAAGAATTGGTTTTGTTTCTTTGTTGAACTAAATAAATGAAATTAGTTGATCTGTATTTATAAACAAGTATCCATATTTCATTTTTGGAGAAAAAATCTTGAAGAATTGATACCCCTAAATAAGTTATTGATTCTGGCCATAACTATGGAAAGCCTATAATACAGATCTATCCAAAATAGTTTCCCTATCTCTCTTCTTCATAACCAGGACATTACCTTCTTTTAAGCTGACATTGTTAATTGCTTTTTGTATCTGAAGTTTACTCTATACTATACAGAGTCAGAGAGTACTGTTCCCAGAGCTTCTAAGATAAAGTATGCTGATTCTTTATCATGGGGTCCAAGATTTTCCAAGATCAGTCTAAACATACTTTGTAACATGTCCCTGTATCACACAGTCTTTGGTACAATCTTATTAAACTATTTATACTTTTCTGAAATACTTTACTATCCATATTTCTCCCTCTGCAAGAAATTCTTTTCACCTCTTCTCCTAAAGAGCACCTGGGAATCCTGGGAAGCCAATCTAAAACCTGTGGTTTTTGTTGTAACTCAGATATAATTTTATTAAAGTTATTTGGATACTGTGCTTTAACCTTTGATACATTTTTATAAGTATCCATGTCAATACTGTGATATATTTGTTGGCAGGAACTGTGTCATACTGTTTTTATAACTCCCGTTCCTATTGGAGCTCATTTCTTTAAATGTTTAATTAAATTAAGTGAAATAATATCAGAGCATTTATAGATTCACTAGAATTTTATAAATCAATTTGGAGCATAAAATCAAAATTATTGTATTTCTTATTTGTTAATTGGTTTTGAAATGCTGTCAATTTTCTTTTCTTTAGAATTTCTAAATGAGATTCTGATTTTCAGAGTTGATTTTTCTTTTAGAATTTCTGGATATGTCATCATACCTATATCATTGAAAATTATTTTTTGAAATACACTTTCCTTTAGACTGGGTAAGTTGTTCAACTTCTCTTTTGTGAATTTAAAATGAGCCAGGTAACTTTTTATACAACTTTCCTCCTACTTCCAATTCATCATGTAGTTCTTCTTTGTTGATAGGGAGAAGTCCAGAGTAAGTTTCCCTTCTTGATTCTTCATCCTAGTGAAAGCAGAAACTGTCAGTCAAGTCAAAATTTTATGAGATGCTCAGTTTTTAGCAGAATAAAAGCTCTAAAAATGGAAGTCCCCTTTCTCTTATGTATGTCACTTCTGTTTCAATTTACCATCTACGTGAATAAAACTCAAATCTTTCCCAGTATGGTAAAGCATGAACACACACTCACACACACACACACACACACACACACACACACACACACACACACACACACGATAGACCTTCTTGTCTTGTCCTTTCCTTCCAATTAACTTTTTAGGGCATTAATTCCACTCCCATATCATTGTGTGTGTGTGTGTGTGTGTGTGTGTGTGTGTGTGTGTGTGTGTGTGTTTTGGGGGGGTGGTCTTCTGAAAACACTTCCCCAGTCGGTATTTCATCTTTAAAAGCAAGGAAATGTATCACCTTAATTTTGGGAGGGATATGAAAGTCTGTTTTGTTCAGATACTTCTTTGTTTCTTAGTCTATACAACACTTCAATAAATGTTTGTCAAAACTCAGCTTGAAAATTTCACATTTCTAAGGTGAATTTTATCTTAAATCAAAATGAAATTTAAATTTTAAAGTAGCTCAAAGACAAAATGAAATTTTTGTTCCTTTTACTGATTGGCCTGAAGTTTACTGTTTGGCAAATTATAGCACATAGACTTCAACTTCCAAATGAAAAGTCTTTCAAGTATTTAAGGGATGCTCTACTGATTCACTGAATTTGTCTTTTCATTGTTAGCTATTTTTAATGTTAAATAAATTTTAACATTTTGACAGAAAGCATATAATTCAGATATTTTTAGTCCCATAAAAATCTTTGATATGCTCAAATTGTTGAATTTCTTTGTAGGCAATACTGTTTAGAATCAGCCCTAGTTCATCTCTTCTTTCAGATTTATTTTGAAATCAGAAAGTTTTACTTATTTATTTTATGTTTCTGCATCATTCTTGAATATCTTTATTTACCTGTTATACACAGTGTTCTTAAATTTTATTGGTTAAAAGTATTCTTTTATGGAAATTTTTCTATCTTGTGGCCATTTAGGTTTTTTTTATTTTATTAAATTCTACTGTAAAATTACAAAATTAAAATAACATACAATCACCATAACAAATGAAACAGTGCAAAATACATAAAGAAAAAGTAATCATCATCACCTATCTGTTCCCTGTCCCACTATTCATTGCCTGAAGAAAGCAACGTTGACAAGATTGTGGGTACCTTCCACAGTTCGCTCCATGTAGATAAAAATATTATGCATATCATATACATATCCCAAGACTGTTTTGTTGTTTCTGCTCTTGTACTTAATTATCACACCATATGTGTTAAGATACATTTTTCTTTTAACAACGTATCTGTTCTTCCCTGTGTCAATAGATAACATCAATTACTCTAATTCCCATAGCTGTATAATACTCTGTTACTTTTACCACATTTTGGGAGGGATATGAAGGTGTGTTTTGTTCAGATACCTCTTTGTTTCTTAAATAGTCTATACATTTCCAATATATATTTGTCAAAACTCAGCTTGAAAACTTCACATTTCTAAAATGAGAATTTTATCTGTTCTTAATTTGTTTTAAATATTGTTTACTTAAATATTTTTTTAGATGTATGTTTTCAAATACTTTGTCACTTTTGGGCTGAAAGATGATAATTTAGTATTGCTTTAATTTGCTTTTCAGATAAAAACTCTCATACAGTTTTGTAAAATTTTCTGCCCTACTCTTCCTTCTTGTTGTGAGATATACTCTTTCCTTTTTCATGAATTCATGATTAGCCTATCAAAATAATTGATTCACAAAAGCCAATCTTATTCAGTTTAACCAAGTGGGACAGGTGGTGGTGTTAGAAGTACTTAGATTTGAACCTGTACAACTAATTTTCAGGTTTATTTCACCTGAAAGGAAATACTACTAAAAAACTATACATTGCAATTAGTGAGGATAAATACTATAAAGCCCTAAGCAAATTCCTGTCAGGTAGCAGGGGGAGTAAAGTTCTCTTCTACATAAAAAGAAATATCTCTTTTTAATTCACGACTTTAAAAAAAAAAAAGGTAGAGATGAGAAGACCATCTCCATCTATATTAGCTTCAGTGTGATATAGGAGATTCCAAAGCCCCTAAAAAAATATAACATGTTGGTGAGCCTGGCTGGCTCAGTTGGTAGAACATGCAACTTTGAGAAATAGTCATGATTGGGTTTAATAAGAAGCACACAACTTGATCTTAGAATAACTTGGCTTAAGTCCCAGTTGGGTAAAACGTCCAGAGATGAATTCACCTCATTTATGAAGTAGAGTAATTTTACCTTCCTTATAGTTCGCCTGAAAGAATTAAACCAGACCAAGTATGTGGATATGCCCATAACTATGTCTTAGGCATAATAAACTTGTGATATATAAGTGTTGGGTTAGTAGAGTTTCTGTCAAGTCATTCAACAAGCATATATCATGTATCCACTGTATGTCAGGCATTATTCATTGCTATGTAAACTCAAAAAGATAATTTAAATACAATTCCTTTTCTTATGGAATTCAGAGAAGGGAAAAACTATAGCTGGGTGATTGTTAAATATTTCAGTGGATGACTCATGATAGAATAATGAACACAAACGCGGATGTGAGAAAATGGGCACATAGAAACAAGAACAACATACTGGCTCTGACAGTATTGAAGAGAATATTAAGATATGCAAATCCATAGATGTAGAAAGTAGATTGTGGTTGCTTAAGGCTGGGGTGGTGGGAACGTGGGGACTCATTGATAAAAGATAGAGACTTCTTCTTGGGGTGATAAAATATTTTTAAATTGGATAGTAGTGCTAGTTTAACAACCTGTGAATATAGTAAAACAAATACCTGAATTATGCACTTAAAAAGGAGAATTTTTATGGTATGTGAAGTATATCTCAAGTTAAAAGGAAAAAAGTATGAGAAAAAAAGAATATTACGAAAGTAACTGGATATAGGATTGGTAAATAGGTTAAGGTTACGTGATTCAAAGTTTTGATGCCACTTAGGTACCCCATCAGTGATCTTCAAATACCAATTACTATGTATCTTTTCTAAAATAGTAACATAACTCTTCATAGTATTCACTCTCCAGCATTTGGAAAATCTCTCATAATAACATTCTGATTTAGTCCAGCAATTGCCTCTTGAGTTAAATCTAACTTTAATGTTTAATAAAATAGTATTTTGTTCCATCCAGATGCCACTCATCTGTTTACTCAATTTCCTTCTTTAATTTCCTAAGTGAATACTAGATTCACGTTTTAATACTTCCAGCTTTTCTTTTTTAGGAGGGAATATTTTCTTTCCTGTGTAGCATATGCAACTTATTTGCATTATTTATGAGGAACAAAAGTGTTAGAAACACCTAACAAAGACTCAGAATTTTCCCAATGGTTTTATGATTCTCTTTCAGTTACCCAATAGCTATAAATATAGTAGTTATAGAAAGACTTGTGTAGAATATAAAAATAACCAAAGTAGTCTACATATCTTTAATGTGAATGAGAAATCCATTAAAAATGTCCCTAAACAAAAGTCCCAGAAAAAGTGAATATTCATTTATTACTATTATCTTTACTGAGATTTAAAAATAAATTTAAAACAAATATAGTAAGTTAGAATAAAACCCATTTGCACATGTGAAACCTCTGATAAAAAATTTTTAAAAATTGAGCCAGTTATAAGGACAATTTAAGCTTAAAAAGTAATTTTCTTGAGTTACCTAGCTATCTCAAGCAAATGAGCCTTTTAGTTCAATTTATATAGAGTGGCATTAATTCTTCATGGTATTTTGTGCAAAGCCAGGAAAAGCCTATATTTCCCTCCTTGCAGAAATAAAAAATTATACGAAGAGAAAGCTAAATCTATACTATATATTTCATGAGCTTTATATGAATGTGTCTTTAAACAATTTGGTTGAATCTTCCCTGTCAAAGCAAAAGTTATTTTAATAAGGTGTATAGATTGTTTAAATACATTTCATAATGTAGCTCTTTTCAATTCCTTGATTGTGTTTTTTATACCTAATATCAAATGTTATCTTGGTTTGGAACTCCATGGAATAGTCTAATCTAACAAAACAGGAGGATTCCTACTCATTTCTCAGCAAGAAAAGTGATTTTCAGAGACTGACAATCAGGAGTGGGTGTTGATGAAAGGAATGTCTTCCTCTTAACCCGCCCCCCCACTTTAAAAAATTTGACATTTTAAGAGACCAGTGCTTTTGAAGACTATGTGTCCAGAATTATCAACATGTATAATACATGATGGTGCTCTTTACTTCTTATATTTTTAATGGATTTAGCTTTCTTACAGTTGCTTAAAAAAAATGCACTTCAAAAATTTTAGATGTGTCCAAACTCCTGTCCTTCTCAATTACTTTAATTTAGTTTTAATTTAAAATAAATTTTCTTTTTTAGGAAGGTAAATTCCTAAAAATTCTTTTTTAGGAATTTAAAAATTACATCTTAAAAATAAGACTTTTCCTTTTTAAAGATTTTTTATTTATTCGGTTGCCTGGGTGGCTCACTTGGTTAAGCGACTGCCTTCAGCTCAGGTCACGATCCTGGAGTTCTAGGATCGAGTCCCGCATCCGGTCCCAGCTCCATGGGGAGTCTGCTTCTCTGCTTCTCCCTCTGACCTTCTCCCCTCTCATGCTCTTTCTCTCTCTCTCTCTCTCTCTCTCTCTCTCTCTCTCCCCCAAATAAATAAATAAAATCTTTAAAAAAAGATTTTTTATGTATTCATTTGAGAGAGAGAAAGAGAGAACAGTCCAGCGAGAGCATGAGCAGAGGGGAGGGTCAAGGGGAGAGGGGAAAAACCTGACATGGGGCTGACGCTTAACTAACTGAGTCATCCAGGCACCCCATAAATAAGAATTTTCATCTTGAAGAAACTAAGTGTTTATTTGTTCATGGCATTATTCAGCATGGCAACCCATTAATCTGTGCATAACTGTACCCAGTGCTCTTCCTCCATTTCTAGCTACTAGTGAGAACTGTAGAGGAGGAAAACTTTTCCCTTTTTCTCTTTTAGGTTATTTGGCTGACTTAATAATTAAATTGACATAAGACAGATGGACAGGAGGGAAAACAAATTTAATGAATAATGAAAAAAATATTTTTCAAAATAAAAATGAATGGTAACATTAATGTTTCAGAATAAACAATTTCCAGAAGAGTTTTGCTTTAAAATCCAAAGTTAAGGGTTCCTGGGTGGCTCAGTGGGTTAAAGCCTCTGCCTTCAGCTCAGATTATGATCTCAGGGTCCCGGGATCAAGGCCCGCATAGGGCTCCCTGCTCAGCGGGGAGCCTGCTTCCTCCTCTCTCTCTGCCTGCCTCTCTGCCTACTTGTGATCTCTCTCTCTCTCTCTCTCTCATCTCTCTGTCAAATAAATAAACAAAATCTTTAAAAAAAAAAAAAGTTAAGGGGCTCCTGGGTACCTTTTGATTTACCGTTTATGCTTTTTTGTTTGTTTGTTTTGTTTTGTTTTGTTTTTAGAAAATGTATAAATCCTTAAGGGAAGTTTTCCCTCTATACTCTTAGAAATAATGTATTCTTGAATGACTAGAGTTTTGAATGAGAGAAAGAAGAGAGAGAGAAGAGACAGAGGTACCATCTCCCCAGTTTGTTCTCTCAGTGAAGGTATAAATACAAAGCATTTGTTCATAAAATTACACACGGAGGGGAGCAGATTTTGCCACCCCATAATATGTCTCTGGCATAAGGATTCCTTTGAGTTAAAGGCAATCAAAACCCAACAGATTCAGGAAAAGTTCTTTACCTTCCTCTTAACTGCCTAAATTTACAACTAAAAGAGCCTTGTACCAGGAAGAAAGCTATTACAGCGATTATCTTTTTGCTTGAGAAGCTTATCTGCATAACAGGACAACTTTTGTTTTCCACACCTCTTGCCTGTACAGGAATGGTCTTTCTTCCCATTGTGTCCCCAGACCCCTGCCCCTCCCTGAGCTCTGGAGGTTGTAAGCCTCAACTACCTGTCTGTCCTTTGGTCTCCTATTCTTGTGGGGCTCCTATACAGATGAAATTTGTCTCCTGTTAATCTGTCTTATATCAATTTAATTATCAGACCAGTCAAAGAACCTAGAAGGAGAGAAGAGCATTTTTTTCTGGCCCTTCGCATTCACGCACACATGCACACAGACCCACAGAAATACACACCTTCTATATTTCTAATTAATTTTCAGCTGGAGTTACAAGGTTTTTTCCATAGTTCCCACTTTAGTTATTATTCAGTTCCCTGGCATCCTTCCAATGCTTCCTTTTCTTAGAAACCTGGTTTTCACCGCCTTATTGTTTACACCGCATTCAAACTTTCCAGCTCTTTTCTCCTCCTTCTGCTTTTCTGACTTTCATTTATAAGTAAATGGGAGGCCTTAAAAGCCTTCCTGCTGTGCAGTGCTAACTCTGGAAAGTGACTTTCTAATGACAGAGAGACTGTCCTTTAGGAAATTTCAATTTTTCCCCCCGTGAATCACCTTCTTTAGCGTTCTTTCATATTTTAGAGACGCCTTTGTCTGGGAGCTCATTTAGGGCAGTGTAGCCAACTGGAAAGGGGTTGAGCTGAAAGTCAGTGAAACGAGGTTTCTGTCCTGCCTCCTGCTCAGCATCTTCACTCACTCTATGGTCTGTACTTTCCTATGTGTGTTAGAGAACTAAAATCTTCTTTTCCTTTCCACCCCTTCCTTCCACCCATTCTTATCGTCTCTGTATTTCTTCCTTGTTGTCTTTCAAAAAGTTTTAAAAGATAAATTATGTGTAGGGGCTAAAAGCAGGCCACCCCAAGATGGCCCAGTTTGACGTGAAGCTGATTCTGAGCTGAAGGCAGTCAAGACCTGATGGGCTCAAAAGAAGCTTTACCTCTCCCTTATCTACACCAAAGAATCTAAATTCTTGGGAGTCTTTCCCAGAATAATGGTTATTAGCAGAGATAAAAGTTATCTAAGTGACCTATCTGTATGGCAGGACAAACATCTGAATACCAAACATCTGTTCCTCTTTTATCCTGTGAAATACATTCTTCACCTTTATTTTTTTTTTTTTTTAAAGATTTTATTTATTTATTTGACACAGAGAGATCAGATCACAAGTAGGCTGAGAGGCAGGCAGAGAGAGAGAGGAGGAAGCAGGCTCCCTGCTGAGCAGAGAGCCCGACGCGGGCCTCGATCCCAGGACCCTGAGATCATGACCCGAGCCGAAGGCAGAGGCTTTAACCCACTGAGCCACCCAGGCGCCCAATTCTTCACCTTTAAAGTCCCAAACCCCTACTGCCTTCTTAGTTCAGATTGACATGTGTACTTCATTTTGACTGACTGCCTTCGGAATGTCTATGCCTGTGTGAATTCCCTGTACAGAGCTATTAAATTTGATTTTCTCCTGCTAATCTATCTCGCATCCATTTTATTCTTAGTCCAGCCAGGACCCTGAAAGGGACAGGAACTATTTTCCCCTGACACATACTGTACAAAAAAACTTTGTATGAGCAGAGATGTTCCTACCTAAAGAGTGACATATCAGTGTATTGCAAAGAGTAGGTCTTTCTGTTCAATATATAACATTAATGGGTGGGAAGGAACATGATGGGGGAAATAATATCTTAACTCCAGAGTCTGCTATGCTCCAGCTGTTGCGCCAGATGCCCTCCATACATTATTGCATGTATTCTTCACCACTGAATTGTGGTATGAATATACAATCCCCATTACACAGATCGAGAAATAGGCCTAGAGATTTTAATGATCTCTGTTCGTGAAATTTATCAGTTCCAGAAAGATTAAACACTAGTGTTGGTTACAATCTGGAAGGAAGGACGAATAGGAAATAACTGCCTGTGAGGTATAAGGTTTCCTCTTGGGGTGATGAAAATGTTTGGAATTAGATACAGGTGGCAATTGTATAACATTGTGAAAGTACAGCCTCTGAATTGTTCACTGGAAAACGATTAATTTTATGTTATGTGAATTTCAGCTCAATTTTAAAAAAGTGTTTATAGGAGTTATATTAAGATTATTTCACCCAACAGACACTAAAATACCCAAATAAAGCTCCTAAAGTCACCCATAATCTGTGAAATTCTTGGAGTGGGAATATCATGGAGAAAAACAAGGTAGGGGGTTGTATTCGTATCTGAAGTCTTGGCCTCAAACCCCAGCATGAAACTCCTGTAGCCAAGTGAATAGTGTAAACTAGTCACATTGTTCTTCAGGTCAGCTACGAATGCTCAACCCTAGGCAAACTGAAAACACTATTTATTTTCCCCAAGTCCTAAATCAATTCTTGAATGTTGATCCAAAACATACCTGTGAGTTTCAGAGGAAAAAGATTACTCTGCTTTGTTTGTCCCTTTGTTTATATGTTTATTTTTATTAATTTAATTTACGTTTTTGCAGCCACTAATTGTTTGGGGTTTTTTTAATGTTGTGTTAATCACCATATAGTACATCATTAGTTTTTGAGGCAGTGTTACATGATTCATTGTTTGAGTATAACACCAAGTACTCCATGCAGTACATGCCTTCCTTAATACTCATCACTGACCTAACCCATCATTCCAGCCCTCTCCCCCTTAAAACCCTCAGTATGTTTCCTGGGGTCCATAGTCTCTCATGGTTCATCTCCCCCTCTTACTCTCCACCCCACTTCATTTTTCCCTTCCTTCTCCTAATGTCCTCCATGCTATTCCTTATGTTCCACAAATAAGTGAAACCATATGATAATTGTCTTTCTCTGCTTGACTTACTTCACTTAGCATAATCCTTTCCAGTTTCATCCCTGTTGATGCAAAAGCTGGGTATTCATCCTTTCTAATGGCTGAGTAATATTCCATTGTGTATATGGACCACATCTTCTTTATCCATTCGTCTATTGAAGGACATCTCAGCTCTTTCCACAATTTGGCTGTCATCGACATTGCTGCTGTCAACGCTGGGATGCATGTGCTCCTTCTTTTCACTACATCTATATTTTTGGGGTAAATGCCCACTCATGCAATTGCTGGGTCATAAGGTAGCTCTATTTTTAACTTTTTGAGGAACCTCCACACTGTTTTCCAAAGTGCCTGCACCAACTTGCATTCCCACCAACAATGTGAGAGTGTTCCCCTTTCTCCACATCCTCTCCAACATTTGTTGTTTCTTGCTTTGTCAATTTTTGCCATTCTAACTGGTGTAAGGTGGTCTCTCAGTGTGGTTTTGATTTTAATTTCCCTGATGGCTAATGATGATGAACATTTTTTTCATGCGTCTGTTAGCCATGTGTATGTCTTCATTGGAGAAGTGTCTGTTCATATCTTCTGCCTGTTTTTTTTGACTTGATGATTTGTTTTTTGGGTGTTGAGTTTGAGTTCTTTATAGATCTTTGATATCAGCCCTTTATCTGTAGTGTTATTTGCAAATATCTTCTCCCATTCCATGGGTCGACTCTTTGTTTTGTTCACTGTTTTCTTTGCTGTGCAGAAGCTTTTTATCTTGATGAAGACCCAAGAGTTCATTTTTGCTTTTGTTTCCCTTGCCTTTGGAGATGTGTTTTGAAAGAACTTGCTGTAGCAGATGTCGAGATTTTGGATAAACAGACACAGTTTGAAACACCACTCTGCATTTACAAATGATAAAAACCTTGAATAAATTATTTAATACCAGTGATATAAAATGAAGACAGTGGTAATGCTTTCTGGATAAGGATTTTTAAAGAATCATACGACATAATGCATGTTAGTGCATGTTAATAACATTTATAGAGTCATTATCAGCAACGGGGAGGACAGAAGGAATAGTGGAAACCTACCAAGAGGATCTGTTCTTCATTCGAGAGCTGTACTATTTTTTAGAACTGAAATATATCCTACTTTATTCAAACATTCCTCTATTTATGGGAATTCATCTTATTTCCAGTTTTGATGCTACAGAAAATATCTCTACAACAAATGTCCTTGTACATGCCAATAAACCTGGCTGTATATTTTTTTATTGTACATCAGTGATTGAAATTGCTGAGTTAAAGTATATGTGTTTTATAAGCTTGTAAGTGTACTTTCACATGGAAAACAAACATGAAAAACTAATTTTCATAAACTATATTTATCTGTATTTTTATTTTCTAACCTATAATTATACAGTTTTTTTGTAAACTCTAATAATTGTGTGTTTGGATCCTGAGTTTTAGGCAGCTACACAGTACAAGCATCTATAACATACCAGTCATTTCAGTGAATTACACTTTATAGTTTCTGATACACTTACATGGTTACAAATCACCATAAAAGATATAAATACCCTAATCTGAATTTTCTAAAGATTTTTATCTAAAAATCTTCAGATGAAGAGTGAAAAAATTTAGGGCTTAGAGAAGGAACGGCTAGACTACAATACTTTTTTTTTTTTATTACTTGCTTTTACTCCATATGTATTCTCTCTATTCCCTTGGGGTATTTGTAAAATGTATCTTTTGCATTTGCACAAATATCATTTTAAATATTATAGACATTTTGAAAGAATATATAAGGGATATTTTTTAAGCAAGAAGCCTATAAGCCCTGAAAAAGATTTAGAGAGTCTGAGTTACTTGACTAGTTAGAAATAATTTCTTCAGCTTATAGCAATGCTGACAGATAGGACAGCATTGAAAAGTGAAGGAAACACTGACATGAGGAAGAAAGACAGGAAGTGTGGATGGTGAGAAGGGTCCTAGGGAGTTATATGCTCACTACATCATATTTATAATAAGCAGTGATTGTGGTATGTATTTAACAGCATCCAAATGACAAATTGCATAAAACCAATGAAAATCAAAGAAGTTTCATCTGCTGAAATACCCAGGGTACTATCAAAATAAAATTTAGGAATATATTGATAGTGTACTGTTAAAGTAATTTAAAAAGAATTGTGTTTGTTGGGGGTCACTTCTATTCTCATTGGAATTGGTAGTAAATATCCATCAATTCTTTCCTTGAAATAATAATCCTCCTCTAATTTAAATATCCTGAATATCTCCAAGGACTGTAAATTGGTTAATATCAGTTTTGGTTGGGGGGATACATTTTGTAATTTCATTCACAATTTTCCTTCGCAGATGGGAAGTTTTGGATTTGCTTAGCTTTTCACTTTCTGTTGATAGAATGTAAGTGAGTGTATTAGTTAAGTAGTGTAACATAGTCATTGTTTATCTTTGAAGATGATATTAAGCAAATAGAATTTAAAACAAAAACTTTATTATTAGTCAAACCATCAGATAAATTCCCAGCCACAAATCCACCTACCACAAAACATATATTTAAATAGTTCATTTGTTTGATTGTACTTACTGTTCCATAAATTTAGATTACATGGGAGGCTCAGTCGGTTAAGCATCTGCCTTTGGCTAGGGTCATGATCCCAGGACCTTGGGGATCAAGCCCTGCATCAGGGGCCTGCTTCTTCCTCTCTCTCTGCTATTCCCCCTGCATGTGCTCTCTTGCTCCTCTGTCAAATAAATAAATAAAATCTTAAAAAAAAAAAGTGTAGATTACAAATGTGTTCTAAAAGTCTCTTGTCTAAATGGCAAAAAGTGGGTCCTGAGGTTATTCAGTATATAGGTATCCGCAGCATGCTCAGTGTAAGCTATATAGTTGGTTGGTTTGGTTTGAACAAATGAATATAATTAGAACGCCAGTTGAACATATGTTAGCAAACCAATGGAGAAGTTTATGAAACTGCATCAGAGATTATTTTAAAAACCAGCTACAACCCGGTGATATAAAATGGTTGACTGTAGGTTGTTTGTCCTGTCCCAGACAGATAAAGACCTTTTTTCAACACATAATACTCTCTTGTCTTCAGAAAAAAATAAATGATAAAGAATGGGAGCTCCTCCAAAGTAAAGAATTACCATCTGTAAGTAAAATGATATGTTAAAATAGATATGTTCATATCTGACAACATTAGGACCAGTAGTTCATAATTTTCCAGATAGCTTGAAAAGATCTTTATCTGACATGGAGTTTCCTGACTTAATTGCCCTCTGAGATTCTGGGGATTCCTCCTCCTCCCACCTAAAGAGGTTAATGTTCTAGCCCAACATTCTCAGAAACTTGCATCTGTTCTGTAATTCCCCCAAACCCCCGAGGTTCCTCAAACATCTCCAATAAACAGATGTACTTCCTGGAGCTAAGAAAAAATCTGTTTATCTGACAAATGACAGATTTTGTTTTTGCCTGCTTGCCCCAAAAGAAGACTCCACAGTGGAAAAGGATCTGTCCAATGAGAAGTATTTATGTCCCATGACACATGACATTATGGGATTTACCTATAACTCTTGCATATCCAGTGGCCCAAAAGGTAGTTATTTGGCACAAATTTAGAAGAAAATAAAAAGTTAGCATCCAAAATCATTTTATATTAAACGTTGTATTTAATTTGAAATACACAAATGCCTACTCATTTATTGAACTTTTTATGTTTTACATATTACCACAGGTCTAACATGACTGGCAGGATTTACACTTTTTTTTTTCGAGAAAAAGAAAGACCTTAAAGCACTTGTGAAGTGATTTGACTGCTGAATTTTATTTTTTTTTACTGCTATGACAGTCTTACCAGGCATCAAGTAATAGCATTTTTAGTGACTAAAAGCCATTGTTTTTTTCTTATATTTAACTTGGCTTTAATTGAGAGAGCAACTTCTTTCTTTCATATTCTTTTTACCAGCTTCTACAATGCTTAATAAAGTATAAATCATGACAAGGTCTAGTAGCACGTGCAATTTTGTGAACAAACAACTGATTTTTAGTGAGCAACTGTGGGTGAAAGGAAAGTACACGGGAATGTAAGTGAGAAGCACCAATGTGTTATGGGTAGTCAGTATGTTTTCCAAAGGAAAATAAAGTATCAGGTATTTTGGTAAGTAAGTAAAGCAGAGACAGTTAAGAGAGTTCTTGTATTTTGAATTAAAATAAGTATTAATAATTTAGCTTTAATCTATATAATATTCATCTAAGCTTATAAATGTTAAAATACAGATCAATAGATACAGACATAATTGTACAACAGCTTTCTCAAAAGTAATCAATAATCTATTACTTTAAAAACCCCATGGTATCTTTCAAATCTTATTCTTTACAAAATGTGAAGTTCTGTGCAGCGTTTTGTAAGCTTAATTTTATCCTTCCTTTTGAAATATTTATCATTTATTATATTCCATAATACTGCATTCTTGCATTCTTCTAAGGCTCTTCCTATTTCTTATGCCCCTACTTATAGGTATCTGACTCTAATTCATATTTATCATCCTCCCAGCTTCTCTTAATGGAGCATTCCCAAGATAGTCTTTTCTCTTTTAATATATTGTTTTTTAATATCTATACTAATTATAAATAATCACCCAACATGATCACTGGGCTTCAGCCACATTCTCAAATCCACTAGTGCATTTCCAAGTCTTCATTAGATCTATAAACTCAAACCTTTGTTAGTACATCAAATAACAAATATCATCTCTCTCCCAGCTCACAAGTTTCCATCATGGTGTGTTTCCTTGTAAATAAAACTGATTACGGGGGCGCCCGGGTGGCGCAGTGGGTTAAACCTCTGCCTTCGGTGCAGGTCATGATCCCAGGGTCCTGGGATCCAGCCCCGCATCAGGCTCTCTGCTCAGTGGGGAGCCTGCTTCCCCCTCTCCCTCTGCCTGCCTCTCTGCCTACTTGTGATCTCTCTCTGTGTCAAAAAAATAAATAAAATCTTAAAAAAAAACTGATTATGCAATATCACTTTCAGTATAACTTCAATGTACCTTTCAAGACTGTGTCACTCAAGTTAACCCACCTTTGCCTAAACTGAAGAACTTACTAATTCCAGTATATCTTTATTTTCATGTTTCCACACGATTTGCCTCTCTCCTTGAAAAGTCTGAACACTGTCCATGCTTCAAGGTTTAGAGAAAATTTCATACTAGCAATGAAATGTTTCTGATGCTCAAAGAGCAGTTATCTTTCCATTTCTCAGATTCCTTTGATTCCAAATTTTATCTAACTTTTGTCATTTCATCATGTTGTCATATTCAGGCTACACTTGAAGATTAGTCACTCCTTTGGAGTTTAGACTTTTTGCATTTGTATACATTTGTATTTTGAGGACATAATATATGTTGGGTCTGTAATTAGAATTTTGTTGATATTTGTTTTCCTGTATAACTCTCTCATTTATTAGAATCTAAACTTCTAGACTAAAAGGAAAGCTATCATTCATCTTAAATCCTCCACAGCACTTAATAAAATGTCTTCTTAAACTAGAAACTTACCTATTATCTTTAGAATAAATGATTGAAAGTGATATATATCAGATTTATAAAATCAGAGAATTTGATTACAAGTTTATTGTTTAGTTACTCTTCAGTTCATAAATTGTGTGTTTATAAGAGTGGACTTTCATATTCTTAAAAATCATATATATTAAAAAAATCCTATGTGTTTACCATTAATAGGTTATTTTTTTATTCTAGAAATAGTCTATCCAGAAATATATTGCTCATTTGCTCCATGTAAGTCATCATGGTATGTAAATTTGTATTAGATACATTTTTTTCTCAGACGGTCCTTTTTTATATTTTCCAACCAATATAATGAGAAACAGAGTAGTAGCCATAAAAGTAACTCATAGTACTGTTGTCCTTATTTTTTAAAAATATCTATGTAATTGTATGGAAAGTACTGATAATGAGATCCTTTTCCAATTAGGATGATATAGAATTTATGCTGTCAGCTATATCAAAACAAGAACACTTCAAATCTGTTTAAGTACTAATAACTACATAGAAAGATTTTTAGAATTTTAAAAACAAAAAGCCTGGATCTTTTTTGAGTCTTTTTGAGTCTTATAGGCTTCAAAACAAAACAAAAAATCATCATCTTGAATCAAAGGTAAATATTCTTCATCATAAAGTATGTACTGACATTGACATTGTCACTTTGTGAGGCCTAGAGAGGTTCTGACCTGGCTTGCAGGCAGAAAAGAGTCAAGCATTACTAGTTACCTAAAAGTGGAAGGGTCTGGGATCTGATACTCAAGAATGTACTCAGAAAAGACTTTTGTAACCCTATCAAATCCAAAAAACCAGGAAGTAGATATAAGTCCTTGTCCAGAATCTAAATGAAGTCTAAAACAAAAAGAAGTAATCGTTGGGAGATTGATCTCCAAATGTGACAAGCAGGTAGGACAAGGTCATGGAGAAAATATCAGATATTCAGTTGCATAATAACCTGGGAGAACTTGAAGAACACACAGTCCCTGAGAAATGATAGTTAAATTAAAATGATGGAAAATAAAAAGAAAATATTGATGGTAAATTGGTATGTCTCAGTAATAGGGCTATCCTAATTCACAATGACAAAGTACGGATTCAGGGTGCTGGGGTGGCTCAGTGGGTTAAAGCCTCTGCCTTCGGCTCAGGTCATGATCTCAAGGTCCTGGGATCCATCCCCACATCGGGCTTCTGCTCAGCAGGGAGCCTGCTTCCTCCTCTCCCTCTACCTGCCTCTCTGCCTACTTGTAATCTCTCTCAGTCAAATAAATAAATAAAATCTTTTTTAAAAAAAAGAAAAAGAACAGATTCAGAAATAAGGGTCACAGCTGAAGCTGTAGGTGGAGATTAGCACATACCACATTAGTATTAGAGGGATAAAACACAGGAAAGGCCCTCCTCTTGCAAAATCTCAAAAGATAATAACTCTTTCTTTCCTCCACGAGTCTTCACTTTTACATAAAACTAAGGAAAATTTCATGCCGGTTATGGTAGACCAGGACTTTTGGAGCAAAAACCCCTTTATCAAGAACAGCTAGGATCTCTGGAAAACATCACACACACACACACACACACACACACACACACACACACACACAGAGCCCTCTGAAACTTTAAGGAAACAAAATGTCAGTGAGAAATTGAAGGATAAAAGTATAACACAGGAAAAAAACTTCCTAGAGGTGAGCCTGAAATTTCATGCTGTTCTTTCCACACTTTTCCTCAAAGCATGGCCCTAGTTAAGCAACATCAGCATTGCACACCTATTTGTTAGCAATGGAAATTCTCAGGCTACCTCCTACACCTAAAGAATCAGAGGCCGGTGGCATAGTCTCCTGATCTGTGTTTTAACAAGCACTCTAGGTGATCCTGATGGATACTAAATTTTGTGAGTCACTAACCAGGGAGGATTTAGTGATTAAAAAGTATTATCATAGAATGCTTTTGTTAAGGTCATGGTGCTGGGGGAATAATTAGAGTTCTAGGCCAAACAAAGAAGAATTATATATCTACAGATAATATATAGGAGCTGTTTTTTATGACATTGTTTTATGACATTTGTTAAGTTGGAAAAATAACACTAATCATAAAAAATGGTAAGTTGGACCACTTTAAACTGTGTATCTTACATTCATCAAAAGATACTACTAAATTAAAAAAAAGGAATCACAGTGGAAGATGTTTGTCTGACATTTAATTAATAACTGGTTCACATTTACAATATATATTTTTAAAAACACTCCTATTCATTCATCAATATAAAATAGAAAATCTAAAATAAAAATTGAGGGGCACCCAGGTGGCTCCGTCAGTTAAGCATCTGACCCTTGATTTCAGCTCAGGTCATGATTTCAGGATTCTGGGATCAAGCCCCACATAGGGCTCCATGCTCAGTGGGGAGTCTGCTTCACTACCTCTCTCCCTTTGCCCTCCCCTGACTCATGTACACACGCTCTCTCTCTCTCGAATGAATAAATAAATATTAAAAAAAAAAAGAAAAGAAAAAAGGAAATCATAATTGCTAGAAAAAATAAGACAAGATGGAGACTCTGTGTATTGAGAAACTGAGAAAAGTTCAGACTTTTTGGAATTGAGTATAAGGAATGGTGTTGCTCAAGATGAAAATAGCCTGGAAAGACACAGTAAGTAGAGGACTGTAGAAGGTGAAATAAAAGGGAGTAAGGTAATAAATAGGCAGACCAGTTGAAGGGCTATGGTCTTTTTAAAACATTTTATTTATTTATATATTTATTTGACAAGAGAGAGGGCACACAGGCAGGGGGAGCAGCAGAGGGAGAGGGAGAAGCAGCCTCCTCTCTGAGCAGGGAACCCAACCTGGGACTCCATCCCAGGAATCATGATCTGAGCCCAAGGCAGATGCTTAACCAAATGAGCCACCCAGGTGCCCCAAGGGTTATGGTCTTTATCCATATTATAGATGGTAGAGCTGCCTAATATGGAAGTGGCAAATGGAAAGGAAAGATAACTAAATGTGTGTGTGTGTGTGTGTGTGTGTGTGTGTGTGTGTGTATACATATTCATATATGTACAGGTCTTAGTGAATGTTCAAATGTGAGCAATGATGAGGAAGGAGGAGGCAAATTTAAACCCAGTTTTTTGATGAGGACATCAGGGAAATGATAATGCTGTTCTCTGAGATAATAAATCAAGAAAAAATAGTTGTTTTTTTCTATACATATATATATATATTGTTTCATGGAGGATGAAATTGGTGGATTTCCTTTTGATTGTGGCATCTATATTAGCTTTCTTTTGCTGAGGGAACAAATCATCACAGACTTAGTGGCTTATAAGGAAAAATGTATCATCCTACAGTTTTATAGGTCAGAAGTCCAATATAGGTTTCACTGGGCTAAAATTGAGGTATCAGTAGGACTGTATTTCTTTCTAAAGGCTCAAGAGGAAATACTGTTTCTTTGCCTTTTCAGGTGTTAGAAGCCACCTGAATTTCCTGATCTCTGGTCTCTTCCCCCATTTTCAAAGCAATAATAGCATTTATGTGATTTTATTTCCATCATTATATCACTTTTTGGTTATAGCTGATAAATGTTATCTGTTGTGGAGGACTCATTAATTAGATTGGTCCCACCTGGAAAATCTAGGCTACTATCCCCATCAAGGTTTATAACCTTGATTCTATTTGCAAAGTCCCTTTGCCTTATAAGATAATGTATTTACAGTTTCTAGGGATCAGGGCTTAGACATTTGGTGGGGGGCATTATTCTGCTTGCCACCATGTCTTTTATGTGCTGCTAGAAGTAAACTAGGGATAACTTGGATGCATGAATCTTATGTACAGGATTATGATCTGAGCTGAAGATACTTCTTTCGGAATCAACAGTGTATGTATTGTTATTATAGCCATGAGAGTGGTGATATTGCTCAGAAAGAGGATATAAAGTTAAAAGTAACCAAGCAAAACTCTTAAGAACAGTAACGCTTACGTGAAAAATCACAGAAGTGTAAGTCAGAGGCTGACAGGAAGAGTACGATTTTCCAGAAGCGAAGAAAAATGTCGTAGTCAATGATCCCAAGGTTTTTCTTGGACGTCAAGATAAGAAATGAGAGATAGCCATGGAAATACTTGGTTATTTTGGTAAGCAGATACTTTATAAAGCCGAAAGGCAAATTCAAATTGTCACAAACTAGAGAAAAGGAATTGATAGGAAAGTGTGTCCAGTTGTCTGAAGCTCTGTAACAATAAAAAGGAAAAGGGAAGTAGATGAATAACTGGAAGGAAAATTGAGATTGAAAGTTGGTACACGTTAAATCTTAATAAGTGGAGTAAAGTACTGAATATGGTGACATTGAAAATATTGGAGAGAGAAAGATTCAGTTTTACAGGAAATTGACTGCTAGATGAGGGAAGTTGAAAAAACCAAAAAGAAAGATGTTGGGCTGGGAATGGACAAGAGCAAGAATATTCCTCTTAGATAAGTGGAGGTGAAAAGGACAAAAAGGTAATAATCATGAAGTTCTGAGGGCTTGGTGACCTCCTTCTTTGTGTGACTAAATGCAGATAAGGTCATTAGCAGATACGGAATGGTAAGTGACAGGAGGTGAAATTTGAGAAAACATACTTACATATTATATAATAATTGCTAAAAAATTAACATAATATATTATATAATATAATTGAATGTGTAATAAATACACATAATATATAATACAATATATTGACTTGAATTGTATAATATATGTAACATATATTATATATTATATATTACGCAAATATATAGATTGTAATATTATATATTATAGTGCATGTTCAAAATATAAGGTACCCTAGGCCGTCACCTTAACCATAGGTTGAGTTTTCAGGCTTCTGTCCCCAAAGGCCTGGCCCCAAGGCCCTGGCAGATGGGGACCCCTGAGACGTACCGGCGGACTCCGCGTGCCGCCGAGAAGGAAACCACGCCATTGGCGGGACGCCCAACATTCAGAGGAGGACACACCTGCCACGCCTCCCGGAGGGCGGGGCCACGAGTTGCGACGCCCGTGGGCACAAACCCAGAGCCTGACGTTCAGCCCGACCCACGCCCTCAACTCAGGCCCCCAGGGTGCTCGCTGTGGCACCTTCCGTTCGGGCGTGCTATTTCCTGAGACCCTAACCCTAACCCTAAGTTTGGTTTTCAGGCTTCATTCCCCAGAGGAGTGACTCCTAGTCCCTACATTTCGGGGACCCCTGAGCTGTGCCAGAGGTCTCGGCCCGCCACCCTGAGGGCAACGGTCGCGTTAGCGGCTGCGCCAAACACTCAGAGCAGGGGAAACCTGCCGGCCTCCCCTGAGGACGCCCCACACAGGAGGCGGCCAGCCGGGCGGCCAACCCGGGGCCTGACACTCCGCCTGACACACGCCCTCAACTCAGCGCCCCGGGGCGCCCTCCTCGGCCCCTTCACTTCGGTCCTCGTAGGCCCCTGGGCCCTAACCCTAACCCTAGGTTGGTTTTCAGGCTTCTGTCCCCATTGGGTTGGCCCCCAGGCCCTGGCGGATGAGGACCCCTGAGCTATACCGGTGGCCTGGCCTCCACGCCCTTGCATATTGAGACATTCAAAATATAATCAATGTAGCAAGACTGTTAATAAGAAAGTTTTCATTTTTTTGCTATCTTCAAATACCATTATGCATTTTGCCCTTATAGCCATTTTAATCTGGACCCTAAATTTTATTGGAAATACTGATTTATTATATTTCATAACATTTACAGTGTAAAAAACATATGTGTGTTCTTTCAAACATGCTTCTTTTCTAAATAATTGATTCCTTCAGATAATTCTTTAACATAAATAATGTAAAAATTCAGTGTTTGCATTTCACTGGATCCTGAAATGATCAAGAGTGGCTAGTGGGTACCATTTTGCAGTGCACAGCTATGGATTTAAACTCATGGAAGCATTATCTCACTTGTTTTCATTTTTCCTCCGGGGAGGTTTAACGCATGAAAATATCTATCACTTGGTACATATTAAATTAAAAGTTCTGGATTTATCCCTTTTTTCCAGCTTTTTTTTTTTTTAGCAAAAATGATTTTAAGCAACTTAAAACTTTGCTTTTTATGATCTAGAAGTATTTAATAATAATAACAATAGCAAAGGGAGGAACAGCAGTAATGACAGCAATGACTAAAATTTACAAAGCATCTACCGTGTGCCAAGTCAGGTAAACACACCATAGATATGAACATTTTAAGTCTTACAACAGCCTTATTTAGCAAATATTGTATTTATCCCATTTACAGATAAGTAAATTAGAAAGAGTAAATAGCCCAAACTCACAAAGCTAGTACAGAACAGACTCACACCCGAGTAATGTGACCCTGGAGTCTGTGTCCTTAACCTTCCTGTTGTACCACCAAACCACTTTTGACTTGTTCTTTTCTGTCAGTCTAGTAGTTTTCACTACGTTTTTTAACTTGGTTGAGCTATGTGACAAATTTCCTTAGCAGTAGCCTGTACAAGTAGGTTGAGGAAAAATGCTAAAATCATTGCATTCCTTTTAATAAATAAGGTCTCTGTGTGTGGCTACTGACAGTCATAATTTGCAGTAAATGAACAGCCCCTTCATTGCCTCTAGTTACTTGTTTGTGCAGGTAGCACTGATACCTCACTATGTTCTGACTGTTTATCTACCCCTAGGATAAACAGTATCTTTTTTTCTTAGATTGTATTTATTTATTTGACAGAGAGAGAGAGATCACAAGTAGGCAGAGAGGCAGGCAGAGAGAGGAGGAAGCAGGCTCCCTGCTGAGCAGAGAGCCCTATGTAGGACCATCCCAGGACCCTGAGATCATGACCTGAGCTAAAGGCAGAAGCTTAACCCACTGAGCCACCCAGGTGCCCAGGATAAACAGTATCTTAACAGAGCAAGTGATGCTAAGAAAAAAGTATGGGTAACATTTGGTTCTGAATAAATAGGGCCCGTTCTTTGCAGAATCCATTTCTAGACAATTCACATCAATGCCTACTATATTACATACTAGACAGTTTGATGATTCCTAAGTCCTAGAATGGGTTTAGGGAAGTTTAGTCTTACCAGATAGCTGTGCAACTATTTCTTGTACCATATATTCAGAGATCTTAAGTTTTGCTTTGACAAGAGTAGGATTTTCATTCCCATGACTTGATATCTGTAATTTAAAGGATTGTTTTACAAGTTAAGAATTTAGGCGTTACAATAAATGCAGACCACTTATTAAAAGTTTTGAGTGTAATACTTATTAAAAGTTCTAGTGCTTTGGAATTTAGAAACAATTGTGCCAACCTGGTTTCTGCCTAGAAATGGAAATGCCAAATCATCTTAAGGATATTCTCTTTTCTGGGGGAGAAAAAGGAAACCTTCCTAGTTATGTAAATTTGTAAGTAGAAGCAATCCTTGCCCTGAGCAATTGGTATAAAAAGATCTTTTTGGATTTCCTAAGATTTAGCAATTTTTTTCTTCCTTTACTGTGCATAATTCTGAAGACAGTAGAGGTGTTGAGCCTGTCTGCTTTAAGAATAATAACCTTTCTATTTTTAATTTTTTGAGGAACTTCTATGCAGCTGTGTAGTGGTTGCACCAATTTATATTTTCACCAACAGTGCACAAGTGTTCCCTTTTTCCATATCCTTGTCAACACTTGCTGTCTCTTGTATTTTTGACAACAGCTGTTCTAACAGGTATGAAGTGATATCTCATGGTGGTTTTGATTTGCATTTCCTTAATAATTAGTGATGTTAAACATTTTTTCATGTAACTGTTGGCCATCTGTATGTCTTCTTTGGGAAAATGTTGATTCAGATCATCTGCCCATTTTTTTTTAAAGATTGTATTTATTTATTTGACAGAGAAAGACCACAGTAAGAGAGGGAACACAAGCAGGGCAGAGGGAGAGGGAGAAGCAGGTTCCCTGCTGAGCAGGGAGCCCAATGACAGGCTGGATCCCAGGACCCTGAGATCATGACCTGAACCGAAGGCAGATGCTCAATGACTGAGCCACCTAGGCCCCCATCTACCCATTTTTAACTGGAATGTTTGGGATTTTTTGTTGCTGTTATTGAACTGTATTGAATTGAGTTCTGTATATATTTTGGATATTAACCCCTTATCAGGTATGTAACTTGCAAATATTTTCTCCCAGCCTTTTCATTTTGCTGAAGATTTCTTTTTCTGTGCAGAAGCCTTTTGGTTTTATTTTGTCCCACTTATTTATTGTCATTTTCTTTATGTCTTTGGTATCAAATAAAAAAAATTATCACCAAGACCAATGTCAAGGAGCTTACCACCTATGTTTTCTTCTAGGAGTTTTAGGGTTTCAAATCTTTAATCTTTTTTGAGTTAGTATTTGCATGTGGTATAAGATAGTGGTTTTGTTTCATTTTTTTGCTTGCTGTCCAGTTTTCCCAACACCATTTATTGAAGACACTGACTTTTCCCATTGTATGATTCAGTAATTTCACTTCTGCGTATTTATCTGAAGAAAATGAAAATACTAACTTGGAAAGATATCTGCACTTGCATGTCCTTTGAAGCATTATTTATAATAGCCAAGATATGGAAGCAACCTAACTGTCCATTGACAGAAGAGTGGGTAAAGAAAATGTGGTACGTCTCTGTATGTGTAATGAATATTCTTTAGCCATAAAAAAGAATAAAATTTTACTTTTGTGACATGGTTGGACATAAAGGGCATTATGCTAAGTGAAATAAGTCAGACAGAGAAGGACAGTCACCACATGATCTCACTTATATGTAGTATCAGAACACAAACAAATGAAAAACCAAGCTCATGAATACAAAGTATATATTGGGGTTCCAAGAAGCAGGGTTTGGGGGATAAGAGGATTGGCTAAATAGGTGAAGGGAGTCAAAATGTACAAACTTTGTAAGAGAGTAAATCTTAAAAGAAAAAAATCTTTGTGGTGGTGAATGTTAACTGTACTTATTGTGGTGATCATTCCATAATATATACAAATATTGAATCTTTATGTCGTATACCTGAAACAAATACTATATATAGATATATAGTATATATATATATCTATATATAATTATACCTCAATTTAAGAAAAAAGAAAAAAAGATTTTTCTTTATGAAAAAAAGTAATCTTCCCTATGTTCCATGAGACAGAAAAGATGTTATCTTACTTAGGCCACTGATATAGAGTTTTATTACTTTTATTTGCTTACACTGAATCACATATGAAGGGATACACATTTCAGTCTTTAATAACCATGTCATCTCTCTCTCTCTCTCTGGATATATATATATATATATATATATATATATATATATATATATATAT
>LNAC01000181.1:781214-963267 GCA_002007465.1 Ailurus styani
TATATATATATATATATATATATATATATATATATATATATATATATATATATATTTCTGTGTGTATTAGGTACTTGGCAGACCTCCCTATCTCCTCTTTCTAGGTTTTTTTTTTTTTTTAAAGATTTATTTATTTATTTATTTGACACAGAGAGAGATTACAAGTAGGCAGACAGGCAGGCAGAGAGAGAGGAGGAAGCAGGCTCCCTGCTCAGCAGGGAGCCAGATGCAGGCCTCAATCCCAGGACCCTGAGATCATGACCTGAGCCAAAGGCAGAGGCTTTAACCCGCTGAGCCACCCAGGCGCCCTCCTCTTTCTAGGTTTTGAACTGATTGTTCACATCCACATTTTAATCATCATTGCATGGTTGCAGTACAAATTTGCGTAGGTGTTGCTTGTTTTCTTCTTCTTTTTTTTTAATTAAGAAATCTGTAGAAAAAAAGAGCAGATGTACTGGCAGTAGAGTCAGAAACTGTTCCCTCATTATCATTAAATTCCTAAAGATTTTTTTGGCCCATAATAGGCAAAGGTGTTAGAGTTTTAGATGAAGTAGTTGGGCTTTATAAGACTTGAGGTATGGGACTTTGCAAAACTTGGCAGAATATTACTGTGCACAGGCAAAATTCCAGCACCACCAACCCAACCATAACTCTGTGAGAAGCTGACTTAAGAAACTATGTCTTGAAATATTTGCCTGCTTAATTACTAACATTTTTGCTGACATTGCATCCTGTTGGAGAAATGTAATTTAAAAAGGTCTTCTCCCAACCACAGAACTTTTCCAAAAAGGTAGTAGAGGAAAAGAAACAATTTTATAACTGAATAAACATTAAACCCGGATGTGATACAAATCACAGGCAATCCAATAAGAGATTGAAAAGACAGAAAGGAATCTCATTCTCTCATAAAGCTGTCCCAGTCCATTTGGACTGCTATAAAACCATAAACTGGGTGGATTATAAGCCACAGAAATATTTTTCTCAGTTCTGGAGAGTAGAGGTCTGAAATCAGAATGCTAGCATGGTCAGGTTCTGCTGACAGCCCTCTTCTGGGTTGCAGGCTGCTGATTTCTCATCGTATCTTCAGATGCCAGAGAGCAAAGAGGGGACTCAAGCTCTCTTATGACATTTTTAATGCCACTAACCCCATTCATGGGGGTTCACCTTTATAACCTCATCTCATCCTATTAGGCTAAGACCCCATCCCCAATACCATCATATTGAGGGGTAGGATTTCAACATAAGAATTTTTCTGGCACACAGACATTTCGTCGATAACAATAGCCAGGCAGATAAAACCCTTTACACACATGTTCTTAAGATAAGCAGTCAGTAGTCCTTAACTAAGAGAATTTGACAGTACCATTTGTCACACATTGTTCATCCCAACTTTACCTGATGATTGGGTTGACTACCTATGTTTGCTAGTAAACTTTTTTTCTGGAGGAAAAAACAAATTTTCTATGTTTTTCTTACAGAAGGTAGTTTTGCAACCCGGAGCTAGGCACCCACAGAAAGTTAGCCACCTAATCTGTAGTGTGTTTGTTATAGTAGCCAAACCAGACTAAGACAGATTTACAAGGGCATGAGATGTTTTTATTTATTTTTTTAAGATTTATTTATTTATTTGACACAGAGAGAGAGATCACAAGTAGGTAGAGAGGCAGGCAGAGAGAGAGGAGGAAGCAGGCTCCCCGCTGAGCAGGGAGCCCAATGCAGGGCTCGATCCCAGGACCCTGAGATCATGACCTGAGCTGAAGGCAGAGGCTTTAACCCACTGAGCCACCCAGGCGCCCACGTGATATGTTTTTAGATTGCCCATGATGTACATCCGATTCTGGTTTAATGTTTATTCAGTAATAAAACTATTTTCTTTCTCTACTACCTTTGCAGAGAAGTTTTCTGGTTTGGGAGAAGTTTTGTTTTTTGTTTTTGTTTTTTTTTTTAATTATATTTCCCCAACGGGATTCTTATTTGACAGGAATTTTGCCACTGGCTATTATCCTCATTTCTTTTACAAGGAAAGAACCCAAGAGAACAATCCATTTCTGTTTTGCAGTGGACAAGGGTGAAATATTGGAGAGCCTTGCTCAGTATGCAATTCATCTTAGCTCAGTTTATAGAAATCTTGAGGGAACACAGAACAGAAGAGTCACTCTGCTGGAGCGAGGTTTCAAAAATTGTAAAATGGGGAACAAATTCTGCCAAGGAATTAAAGATTACAGAACCCAGTTTATTTTCCATCTTATGAAGGAGAGGTGCAGGTATGTCTATTAAGCTAGTAAGGTGGGAAAACAATGGAGCAGAGCAAGCAAAGCAATTCCCAGAAATAAACTATCATTAGGAGAACATAGGTGGGGAACTAGTGCCATCACTAATAGTTCAAACAATCTGCTAGAATTAAAAGGAGCAGTTTGAACAAAATGTGAAGTAGTTAGCCACTCAGACACTGAAAGCACATACCTTTAATACATTAAGGACTGAGAAAAAAGACAGTAAGCAGTGACTCAAAACTCCTAAATGAAGAAGGCAATGCTCACCCTTGGCTCAGGATCTCAATCCCTATCTAAATCCTGGAGATAGAAATTATCCATAATTAAATTTGAAATAAGATATGTTATGTCCTCAAGCAATAGTAAAAGAGACCACTGTCACAGGCAAGGGCCTGAGAAATATATTCTTAATATCCAGACTAGGATGGCAAGGTATTTGGAAAAAGGTCTTTAGTTTACTCATTGAATATTTGTTGAGCCTAGAGAAAGTATCTGTGTAAGCCCTGGGCTGTTTTCTGTATGGAATTTCTATTCTAGGGGGGGAAAAAAAGGTGTGAACCAAAGCAAACTGTAACCTTTCGAGGAAGGAATCATACCTCTTTCAAGATGCAAAATTTTACTGGGAACATGAATGTTTTGGGGGGATAATTTATTCATTGACCTTTTCTCTTTTTTTGGTAATTTCCACCCACAGTTGGTTTAGAGTCACTGTAATACTCTCCATTAGGTCAGGCTATTCCATTTCTTCAGAGTAAGGTTTTCCTATAGAAGTATAAATAGGAAAAAAAACCTGCCACTTTTCATCCTTCATCTTTGTTTTATCTTTCTTATTTGCCTAATAGCTTTTTTATTATAAATTGCTTGAAATTACAGTATTACAACAATAATAACATTTTAAAACCATACTTTTTATTTATACAAACTGAGTGATTATGGTTTCAAAAATACGAAAGCTGAAGGAGTCAAAACATAAAGTTTATTCATTCTTTCCGTCAGTCATTTATCCATGTATGTATTTGAGAGATGACTTTGTGAGACTCTCTTCTATGTCAGGCTCTGAAATAAATACTGGAGATACAGCAGTGAATAAACCAGAAAGGTCTTGGCCTTCCTGAGCTGATACCCTCATTGAAGCAAAAGGAGAAGCTGAGACTCTTCTTCTCTGAGAAGGCAGACTTAACTCACACACATGAAGGAGGAGAAAATAAGCCAACAGGACTCTCTGAGGGGAAAGAACTCTAAGTGCTGAGACAGGAGCACAGGAGACACGAGGCGGGCAACAACGAGCCCAGAGTGGGGACCAAAGGAAGCAATGGGGAAGAGTGTAGCAAGGGGATCAGAGAGGCAGCAGAAGAACTGGGTTAACTTTAGGGTCTTATGAGCCACTTATAGATTTGACTTTTATGTTTAATGAATGGAAGGAGATAGAAAGACAAGTGAAGGACTTGGGGTGAAATTGATCTATTATATGATTTTAAATGATCGCATAGGCTGCTCTGTCAGGAATAGACTTTCCAGGGTCAAGTGCAAAACAAGGAGCTTGTCAGAGAATGAAATAGTAATACAGTATTGTTGTTGTTTTCTAATATGCTTAAAAGTAGTTGTTGTATATATAACAGTAATCAGTTGTCCTAAGACTATTTAAAATAAGTTATCTTCTAAAAAAGTTTGTAAAATTCCAACAATATCATGTATTAAATGTATATTTTTTCTCTTTTTTATTTAAATGCAATTAGCCAACATAAAGTACGTCATTCGTTGCAGATGTAGTGTTCAGTAATTCATCAGTTGCATGTAACACCCAGTACTCATCACATCACACGCCCTCCTTAATGCCCATCACCCAGTTACCCCATCCCCTCATCCATCTCCCTTCCAGCAATCCCCAGTTTTTTCCTACAGTGAGAGTCTCTTATGGTTTGTCTCCCTCTCTGATGACTTCCCATTCAGTTTACCCTCCCTTCCCCTGTGATCATCTGTGCTCTTTCTTATATACTTCTGACTACTCTTTTTAAATCAATATATCTCTAAGCTACTACTGTAAGAATATAGTAATGTTTCATTTACTACTTAGTTGACTGTTATAATGTATTCAGTACCTGACAGAGTTAGTCATAATTCATTGCTTTTTTATCTCAGAATCTTTCCTTTTTAAAATAAAAAATTACAGTTGAATTTAGTTAGAAATTTATATTCTTTCTATTTTCCAAGTTTTTAGAATGTCATAGTGAATCCTAAAATGAATTTGGAATTTTTTTTCTTTTTTTTTTTCTTCATCTGGATTGAAGGAATGTGAGACTAATTTTTCATTGATTTAGAAATTTAATTTTTTACTTGGATACTCTAGGATTCCATTGTAGCCTTAAATTCAAGTAACTTACTCTGGAGATTATATATTATACATTAGTATATACATATATTTGATATAGGTAGTGTCAAAGGCTCAAAATAACAAAGTAAAACTAATAAGTCACTGAAGTAGTAAGTAGCAAATATTGACTGTGCATACACCAAAAGACAGTTTGCAAACCAGAAACTTTCTTTTTTTTTATTTTTTTTAAATATTTTATTTATTTATTTCACAGAGGGAGAGAGATCACAAGGAGGCAGAGAGGCAGGCAGACAGAGAGAGGTGGAAGCAGACTCCCCGCTGAGCAGGGAGCCCGATACGGGCCTCAATCCCAGGACCCTGAGATCATGACCTGAGCCGAAAGCAGAGGCTTTAACACACTGAGCCACCCAGGTGCCCAAACCAGAAACTTTCAATCCAGAATATGAATGAGATTCTAGGGTATGTTATTATAAAGCAGCTACATAGTGAGAAAGCAGTGACTGTTGATTCTTCACAGTGATGGGTTACAATATTATAATTTTCAGTGGTTATCTCATATCAGCCTTGGGTAACAGTTCAGGTTTTGCTTATCATTCCCAGAGGCACAAGCAAAAAATGATCCAGGTCAAGTTAGCCTTGCAAAATAAGCTAAATTAAGTTTTGTCTGCATGACAAAACTGGTTCTGTGTGCTCAGGGACACTTCACAGCTGATCTCTATCTCTGTCCTTGATTTTAACAGCATATATAATACATAGATATCATATGGTATATAGTACATCATATTTAACACATATAAATACATATTTATGTCTAATTAGATATAACATACAATAGCTATTCTAATAATATATTATAAATGTATAAATATGTGTTCTAATGTAATTGCATGTTTATAATCTAATGCAGTTTTAAGTAATTATGTGTGCATTATATAACATGCAGTAGTAATCTCTGCATCATTTTCTTTAGATTATGACATTTAATGTAAAAATGAATAGTTTTTTGTCTTCATTTGCCATTTACTCTCAAAATAGCTTTTTTTTTCTTTTTTTTTTTTGAGAGAGAGAGGGAATACATGCAAGAGTGGGGTAGGGCAGAGGAAGAAAGAGTTGGTTTTTTTTAATTAATTAATTTATTTGTTTGACAGAGAGAGAGAGAGCGATCACAAGTAGGCAGAGAGGCAGGCAGAGAGAGAGGAGGAAGCAGGCTCCCTCCTTGGGAGCCTGATGCAGGGCTCGATCCCAGGACCCTGAGATCATGACTTTAGCCAAAGGCAGAAGCTTTAACCCACTGAGCCACCCAGGCGCCCCAACGAAAGAGAGTCTTAAACCAGCTCCATGCCCAGTGCTGAGTCAATGCAGAGCTCCATGTCAGGATTTGAAATCATGACCTGAGCCAAAATCAAGAGTTGGACATTTGGGGCTCAGTCGGTTAAGCGTCTGCCTTTGATTCAGGTCATGATCCATGGGTCCTGGGATGGAGCCCCACTTCAGGCTCCCTACTGGGGTTCGGGTAGCCTGCCTGCCTGCTTCTCCCTCTCCTCCCCATTCATTCTGTCACTATCTCTGTCTCTCTCTCTCAAATATATAAACAAAATCTTAAAAAATAAAGAGTTGGATGCTTAACTGCATGAACCACACAGGTAGCCCCAAAATAGCTTTTAATTTTCAATTTGTTTTTTTTTTTTTACTCAGGACCACCAATTATCTATGTTTGATATTGATTCTTAGTCGGCCATCTTAATGTCTTTAAAATTACTTTTACCGTTGTAAATCTTTTCCATTCTTATTTTCCTCATGTCAGTAATTTAGCTTTTAGATATATCTACTCTGAATCCTCATGTATCCATCTTTTCAGTTGTTCATTATTATTGTTGTTGTTGTTTTTGTTTTATTATTATCTCTCTAATGGTACTATTTGGTAACTAATTCCTTTACTTACATATATAATTGTTTGTATTCTATTTCATTCCTTACTCTTGCCTTTGCTCTTTCCATGTATTTCATTATGCGTGTCAGTTACCGAAGTGTGAAGAATTTGTTAGAGGTAAATTATTCTATTTCCTTAGATGGTTTCTTCCTATGTCGTTCTTTTTGGTGTTGTTGTTGTTTTTCCCTGTAATTTTTTATATCTCACTATTCCATTCCATTCATCTTTTATCTTTGTTATATCTCTACTTCTTGTTTGCCCAAATACATTGCACTTAATTTATTATTAATTCCATGCCTAAAGTCTGAACCAAGTTTTTCCTTCATTTTAGAAATAAGGTTTGATGTTGCTCTATTGATGGTTTGGGTTTTGTTTACTGTTCTTTTTCCTTTTCAATTGCTCATATTCTATGCCAGCAACTATGCCGATTCTCTCCATATTCACAATTAAGAACAATATTTATAGTGAACACTCTAAGAATAATTAAGTGTAGGAACAATTCTTATCTTCATCATTTTATTATTGCTCCTGGTGTGTGTTCTAAATGAAAGAGTAATTGCAAAGTCCACATCCCATGCTTTATTGTGGGAGAGGTTATGCCTGAGTCACCTCCTCTAGAAGCAAGTTCCCATGTTGAGTTCTTGTCTATTGACACATCCCAAGGAAAGTTATCTTTCATAAAAATTAAAATTTCTTTTTCGAAGGAAAGAAGGAAGGAAGGAAGGAAGGAAGGAAGGAAGGAAAAAGAGAAAGAAAGAAAGAAGAAAGGAAAGGAAAAGGAAAGGAAAAAAAGAAAAGAAAGCAAAAAAAAATTAGGTGATTTTTGCTTGCTAGTTATATATTTAGAATTTATGACTTCTGATACTCTGAATCTAGTACTTTAATATCCTGCTTATTTTTATATACCAACAATTTTCAGTGAGGAAGAAGAGGGGAGCAAGTCTACTCTCCAAAACATTTGGCCATATCAGCAGACAATTTTAGTAGTTCTAACTGGAAGGAGCATGCTGCTGGCATCTACTGGGTAGAGATCAAGGATGCTGCTAGACATCTTATAATGCAAAGGACAGCATCTCCAAATTTCAATAGAACCGAGGTTAAGAAACTGTCCTAGGCCAGTCTGTTTCCTTTTCTGTAAGATTCCACTTAACCTTGCTTGTCCTCTCTTCTCTGTACTCCTTAGCTGCTGTCTGCCAGAATTTGTATCTGTCAAAAACCTTTGTGTCTAACATTATTCTTTTCTTGGTATTAACCAGTAACTCTTGTCCCTAAGAATGTCTGTATTGTCAGCGGTCACTTTCCTCATGTCAAGAAGTAAATAAAAGGATCATTTTAGATGTTAATTAGATTTATAGGGCTATTTTCTAGGAGTTTTTATAATCTATAACAAATATAATTTTTCATAGAAAAGTATAAGTATTGCATGATGCAATTATCTATTTAACTAGTTAGGAGCAATATTTGTAGTTAAATCTGAGAAGATTTAAGACTGATTATAATGCATATTTTTCCATTTTTATCATTAATTTAATGTATGTTCCAGATGCAAAAGCTAAAATTAAATGGCCAAACACATGCTTATGTAGCACTATTTATGATATATTAATTTAAGGCGTAAAGATAAATAAGCTTTACCTCCCAATCTCTAAGATTACACAATAAACTGGGTGAAATATCTGTATATGGATATGAACGAAAATGATTTTTCTTCCCAGTCTGCTTTCCATGGCAAAGTATGGCAAAAGAAATATATACATTGGAATTTTCTAGGATGTATGAACTTTAAAGCAGTGTTGTATTACAGATACAAGAGTAGTTTTTTATTCTGTGAAACTCTTTGAGCATATACTATGGACCAGGTATATTTGTAAGTATTAAGAATCTTCTGTCAATGAACAAAATCAACAAAAGTTCCCAATCTTATAGAGCTTCTATTTTAAGGGAGAGAACACACAAAGTGAATAATTAAATACAAATAGATTAATTGATTAAAAAGTTTTACGTTAAATAAAAAAGTGGAGAAGTGTAAAATGTTGAGAGAGTTGTAATTTTAGAGATTCATGAGACCAGTTAGGGAGTTGTATTATTTTTATTGCTAATAAATTACCCAAATATAGCTAGTTAACAAAAAAACAAGTCACATTTATTATCTCACAGTTTCCATGAGTTAGAAATGTAAGCATCTAATCTTTCTCTTCAGGGTCTCACAAGGCTTCAAAGTTTTAGCCAGGCTGTGTTCTTATCTGAAGCTCAGGATTCTCTTCTAAGCTTTGGAGGTTACTAGCAAAATACAGTTTCTTCTGATTATAGGATGGAGGGGCCTGTCAGCTGGGTTCTGCTCTCACCTTCTAGAAGACTCCCAAAGTTCCTTGCTACATGGTCCTCTTACAACACAGCAGCTTACTTCAAGGTCAGCAGGGGAATCTGATTTCTGTTTCTGACCTCTGGGACCTCTTTTTATAGGTTTGACTGATTAAATCAGGCCCACCAAGATGATCTCCCTTTGAATAATTCAATTAATTGGGACTTTAATCCCATCTCCCAAGTCTTTTCACCTTTGGTTTATGATGTAACATAATCACAGGAGAGATTTTAGGGTTTATCAGCAAGCTGAGCTATTTCATTACTGAGCCATGTTCTACTGTTTAGCAGCAAATTACAGGTTGTTTCCCAAATAAGGAGAAGATATCTTACAAAGTCATGGATCATTCGGTGGTCATGTCAAAATTCCACCTATTACAGAAACTACTGCAAAATTCCTGATGAGAAAGAATGATGTGGACTAGCATAGTGGCAGTGAGTGTGGCAAAGGGTGGTCAGGCGGAAAAGATTTGCTGTTAGCCTCAATGTGTAGAGTAAGAGAAGGAGAGGAGTCAAGGGATGATGCTATTTTTTCCCCAAGCAACCAAAAAAATGGAATCATCTTTGATTTTCAGTAGAAGTACTTCAAAAAGAGCACATTAGGTTAGATAGCACTGGATAAATACCAAAACATTTGTTTAGTGCATATTGATCATTAAATGCCTATTAGACATTGAAAAGAATATGACAAGAAACCACTTGCATACTGGAGTATATAAAGAAGAGGTCTAGGCAGGAGTTAAAAATTTGTCAGTCGTCATCATGGACATGATATTTCAAGCCAGGAGACTAGAGAAGCTGTAGGCAGAGAGTGGAGATTAGAAACCCATGTAAATTAAAGGCGGAGCCTTGGGGCTCTTCAACATTTGCAGGTTGGTAAAATGAAGAAAGTCTTAAAAAAATGGACAGAAAGATAGGAGGAAATCCATGAGAGAATGGCATCTTGGAAGCTAAGTGAAGAACTTGTTTTGAGGAGAAAAATAAATACTTCAAATGCTGCTGCCACATCAAATAAGACAAGGATTCAGAAATGACATTTCGTGTAACAAAGTGTGGGTCTTCCATGATCTTTTAAAGAGCACTTTAGTAGATGGGAGTAATTGAAACCTGGTTTGAGGGGCACCTGGGTGGCTCAGTGGATTAAAGCCTCTGCCTTCGGCTCAGGTCATGATCTCAGGATCCTGGGATCAAGGCCCGCATCGGGCTCTCTGCTCAGCAGGGAGCCTGCTTCCTCCTCTCTCTCTGCCTGCCTCTCTGCCTACTTGTGATCTCTCTCTCTCTCTCTCTGTCAAATAAATAAATAAAATCTTTAAAAAAGAAAAAAAAAGAAACCTGGTTTGAGTTGATCGAAGACAGAAGTGGGGAGGGGCACCTGGGTGGCTCAATTGGTTACATGGCTGCCCTCAGCTCAGGTCCTGATCTCAGGGTCCTGGGATCCAGACTGTCATTGGGCTCCCTCCTCAGCGGGGAACCTGTTTCTCCCTCTCCCGTTGCCCCTCCTCTCTGCTTATGCTCTCTCTTTCTCTCTCTCTCTCTCTCTCCCTCTTTCTCTCAAATAAAAATAAACAAATCTTAAAAAAAAAAAAGACAAGTGGGGGACAGAATTTGGAGTAAGTACAGAAGTAAGTACAGAAAACTATTTCGGGAAAATTGGCTCTAAAGAATTGGAGATAAGTTGGTTAGTGTTGGAGGAGCACTGAGAATAGCACAGCTTTTTCTTTGTAAGTTTGTTTAATAAAATGGGAGAAATAAGGGCATGTTCATGTATTTTGTGGAATGATCCAGTGAGAGGAATATTTGATCATGTAAGTGAGAGATCAGGCAATTGTTACAGTCTTGTTCTTCAGTTAAGTAAGACTAGGAAACCAGGTCTAGTACACTGGCACAGGGCTTCGCTTATCTACAATCAGGGAAGGCCCATGAATAATAAAAGGAAACAAGATGGACCAAGTGATGGTGATTTAGCTTCAGACAAGTCAGCATGATTATGTGTTTTTCTCAGCCATGTTAGCTGTGCTGGTAAAGGCATATGGGAGGCAGATAAGTTGAATATAATAATGATTCTATTTTGCCGAACAAGTAAAAAAAAAATCAAAACCAAGAGAGAAACAAAGAAAGCAAAACTGCGAGTTGTGCAAGGGAGTAAAGAAGAGATCATAATAATAACAATAACATACTGTAGAGCTTGCTAGACAAAATGAACTCAGTTTCAAGTTCCAGGAGAAAAGTCCTTAGGCAATAAGAGACAGACCCTCACTTCAAGTTTCAGTAAGCACAAGTGAAAAATAAAAACCAAGAAGGCATCTAAAGAGGTCCGGACAAACCATGTAGATTGAGAAGATGGAACAGGAGAGATTCACAAAGTAAAAATATGAAGGACTGGAATTTTTATCTTTTAGAAAACCTATTGGCAAATTTGGAGGTATCAATATGACCAAGCAATTTTTAATAACTAAAAAATTAAAGATGTATTGATGTGATATGGGAGTAAAGGGTAAAATAAAATTACTTGTCTAGTGGAAGAATAGTGGGGGAGGTATAATTTGAGTTGGGTCTTAAAGAGGATAGAAAAATGCTGATAAGCAAATAAGATCAAAGATAGATGTATAATAATCTAGATAGATAGACTGATACATGGATAGATACATAGATAGATATGGAGGTATCATTCTCTGTTAAGCCAAAGAAAGTGCGACTCAGGGCTGATTTTGTTAAAAATTTTATTGTCAAAGAAAATAAAATAAGCATAGAAATACGACTAGGAATTAAAACATTTAATTTTGATATCCTACATTTACATTATCATTATGAAGTCAAAACAAACTATAAATTATACATACATATTATGTTAATATATACATTTTTAATTTATATTACATGTACTCATATTCATCAGAATGGCTCAGTTATGCCATGAAGACATAAAGGATGAGGGAATTCAAGTCTCTTGTGTTCTCAGAAACAGAGAACAGGTAGTGCTGAGCTGTAGATACGACCAACTCAACGTCACTGAGGTAGTTCTTTTATTCTTGATTTCCTGTGACAAAGAAATTTATAACAAATCTCTAAAGACTCAACCCAATTTGAAAATTTTTTAAAGTGATGGCAATAGTTCAAAGCCATAATCTCGAAAAGATTTTTTTGTGTTTCCTGAAATCTATTGTTAAACTGGTTGGTAGGGTAAAATGGACACATTAAAAGTCATGTTAACCAAGAACATACAATTTGAAAAAAACTTAAGAATGATTGTGAGTTCACTTATCTAAATTCCATATATTCATATACTCTTTAGAAGATGAAGCATAATTCACTCTTAATTTACTGAAAATTAAAATATTTCTGTGGTTTGATGATGGCCATTTTCTATGTAACAGTAAAAACAAAAGACTGTGGATTCACCATGGAATGTAAATATTTGAAAACATTAATGTTTTTTTCCTCCATTAAGAGTTTTCTTTTTACAGTCTTTCTCAGCTATTAATTTTGTTCTGCCAAACTCATTTAGAAAGTGACAGAAGCATGAAGGAGGAACTATGGAATGCAATTGTGTTTCTAGCTCTCTTCAATATTACGAATGATTTTGAAAAAAAAAGGACATTTTCTTTGTTCGAATAAGCACTGACAGATGGTACATTGCATTTTTTTCAAAGAAGTGTTTTGGTATACATGTCGTTGGAATAAATCTGTGCAGATTAACTGAAGCTCAGGAAGCATTTAAAATGCCCTGCTTATGTCTAACACAGTGCCAGTGAATCTCAATAACTGGTAGTTGATGATGGCAAAGATATTCTGGGCATGGCTATTTAACAGCTCTTCACACTGAGAGTAGATGTGACTTTTTAAAATAATACATATGTTATCTACACTGAAAATGTACTTATCCTCTTTATATCATCAATAGAGAAGTTAGAAATCAGACTGTGTCCATGTAAGACTAATCATCCAGATATAAAGTGAAAGATCCCAGCATTTATCCAGGTTTTCAAATATATTGGGTATTTTAAATGCATTTAGGGGAACTGTGCAATGCTGAGAAAATTATACAGATGTAAGTCAGACAAACATGGAGATGAATCCCAATTCTGATTCTAATTGTGGTATCTGGTGTACGTTCCTTCACATGCCTGCACTTCCAGTGCTTTTTAAGTCCCAGATTTTGGTTGTTTGCTTTAGAATTGTACGAAATGAAATAGCTAAACTACTATCAGTCCATGAATGTTGAATTATTCTTTTAGAAAAAGTTAGCATTTTATTAAAAAGGAACATTAAAGAAAATTAAAATGAACATATATGATCGCAAATAATGTTTGGATACATTATTTAATTTTGTATAATAATTTTTACAGCTCTAAATGTTGTACTGGCAACATGTTTATATGAAAGGGAAGATAGATTGTGTTTAAATGGGCAAATACCGTAAAATTACCTGCATAAGAGAATTTGTGTGTGGGAGGTAGTAGAAAAGTCACATACATTTGACAAAGAATTATATATAAATATCCATTTTCCTTGTCATAAGTTTAATTATAAAGCATATAATTAAATAACAGGAAGGAAGACAAATATCATGATGATATAATTTTAATAATAGTATCTAGTATAAGAAATCACATTTTTTGCCATCTAATAAAGAAAAAAGAGTAACATATGCTAAATCTGGTTTACAGTTCTAATATTAAATTAACAGTACTAAACAGTCACATCTAACAGAAAAATTGACAGTATTTAGTGTTAACTCTCCTAACCTCAACATTGGACATTCGAAATGAATATTGTATATAGTCCTGGTGATCAGTAATTATGAATATATCATCTTCTCCAGTCTCAACAGAGGAATTGCCCAAGTTCTTCAGCAGGGTTGAAATGCTTTATATAGAAATTCTGGCATCCCTTGGATCCATCACTGAAAAGATGGTTTAACTCTGTCTTTGTTCACAGCTCCGTGTTTTCACTAATGTTATACCTTGAGCTTTGCAAATAACTGACTAAGAACATGTATTGAAATATAGTCATATTGTAAAATTTCTCATGTAGCTGTGTGCCCTATTATGATGAACATTTGCTTGAGATGCTACTCTTTTGAGATTGTCAACTTGGAGTCAGCAAGTTTTATTTTCAGAAGATTCATTTAAAGGCAGCTCTCAGAACCTTCCCAATTGGTCTGGAAAAAAGGATATCAGATCTTAGTGTCTAGACCGAAGTTACCATCAACAATATCTTGGAATGCAGAGCTCAGGAAAGTTGAGCATCGTAAGGGACAGGGATCTTCCTGAGAGGAAAGGAATTTAGATGCTGAATTTTTTAAGTAGATTGAGAGAGAACTCAGTGGTTGAACTCTAATATTTACATGGCACTTCCTATGTACAAGGCACTGTTTTAATTTTTTTTTTAATTTTTTTAAACTTGTTCGATTTTGGGCGCCTGGGTGGCTCAGTGGGTTAAAGGTCTGCTTTCGGTTCAGGTCATGATCTCAGCGTCCTGGGATTGAGGCCCGCATCGGGCTCTCTGCTCAGCAGGGAGCCTGCTTCCTCCTCTCCCTGTCTCTCTGCCTGCCTCTCTGCCTACTTGTGGTCTCTCTCTCTGTGTCAAATAAAATAAATAAAATCTTTAAAACAACAACAACAAAAAAGTGTTCAATCTTTATAATGACAGTATGAAGATTGTCATTATCCTCATTTTAGAGCTAAGAAAAATGTGACAGAGAGAGGTTAAGTAACTTGCCCAAGATCACACCGTTAGCAAGGGGAAAGACTCAGTAGCTTAAGCAACCAGCACCCAGGGTCTGAGCTCTTATCTATATCAGACTCAAAATTTGGATAACTTGACTTCAACTCTATCTGGGAGATAGTTCAAGCAGACAATATAAGTATCCTTGGGAGATAATATTTTAACAGTGGGATCAGTGGCTACAACCACAGCAAAATAGTAACGGCTGGAAAAGATACTATACTTATCACCGTATCAGATATTTAGGAGAAGAATTCATCACTTTGATGTGAATAAATACCAATGTTCATGGACTATTTGGGAAAAGGTGAAACTTGAGAAAATATGTATTTTCTATTAATTTGAAAATTATTCCACAAGGACAGTTTTCTATGGTATAGACACATTTTGATAAAGATTGGAATAGCTCTTTAGCAAACATGACATGTGTCCATCCCCTTGGCAGATGGACAAAACATTTTTCTCCTAAATTTTTTAAATTTTCTATGGGAAATGATCTTAGATGGGACTCATATTCTGCCTTATTTTTCTTTTTTAAATTTTTCTCTGAACTGAATTCAGGTTACTATTCTTCTATTAGGTTTACATGTGTTTTGTAGTTTCTTGGAATTCAGGTATTTAGTAAGATGACTAATTTGAATCCTATATTTTCTTAGTAGCTGAGGATGTTCCCTGGATTTCTGTTGTTGGGTTCAGAGATGTCGGTGGTGGTATTGAAAGCTCTATATTTGCCTGCTTCTTAATGGAATTAAAGATTGGAGCTTGACTGGGCCAGGGTCACCTCTTTCTCCGTTTTCTGTGGGGCAGAAGGTATACTTTACCCGGGGTAAAGTAGAGCGTTTGTAAGTTTAAGCAATTCCCAGGATTCATACCACTTGTGCCATCTCAAGTTTCAGGCTAGAAATGAGGTCAGAGATACAGTCTCTCTTTACTTCTCTTCTAAGAAAAGTTCGAGGCTAAGACTGAGATAAGAATACGAAGAATGATGTTCTTCTTTTCATCTATTTGTAAGGCATTGAATAAAAGGCGTAAAATTACATCTGCTTCTTGGCCCAACAGAGGAGTACCGAAATTTCTGCTTAAATCAGAAATTTGCTTAAATATTATTCCTCCTATCAGTTATTTTAATTTTATTTTCAATGAAACATTGAACGACTCTGGTCTTTCATTCACACTGCATCTTCCTTGGAGTCCCACAATTCTTGATGCTTTTATATTTAGCCACAGTACATTCATACTAACTTACCGACTTTCTCAAAATCACAGCAAAGAATAAGCAGCAAACTGAAAAGGCAGATACCCTGAGAAGCAGAATTGAAAGCTAAAAGCATTAGGAAGCCATAGTAAAACTAATGTACTTTAATTAATGAAACTAATGACTCTGTGGTACTGAGAAAAATGTTAAATTATGTTTGATGGCTTTCTGTTTAAAAAGAAACATTGTGAATAATACATTTTAGAGTTTAGTAAAAAATATGAAGAATTGTGTACTTTTAATAGTGTAACTTTATTTTAGAAATTTCTTAATATGAAACACACATTGCTGACTAAATGTGGACTAAACTAGCTACTGCTCTATACCCCATGTAGTACTGTTCTGTTATCTGTGCATATACCTTGCTCTCCTTTAACTTGATTATATGATCCTAAGAATACGGATGATATAAATCACATGCTTTTTTAGAAAAGGTTAACGAAATGCTGGACACTGAAGGTTTTATTGCCTGTGTAATTAGAAAGGACAGAAAAGGAAGTAATGGTACTGTAATTCATAATCGGTGAGCAATATATCTATATTTTACTATTATGATAATGAGATTGAACAAAATTATTCTCATACTTAATGTTAAAATGGGTTATTTGAATATTCCTCTAAATTGCTTGAGACAAATGTTTTATTTTGAATATATTCTTAAAGAAAAAAATGAAACACTTTTTTTATCAATCAAAAAATTTAATGGAAAGGAGAAAAATGGAAAAAGTAGGTTTAAATAAGGCCAACCAAGAGGACAGAAATCCATCAAAATCTATCAACAATCTCAATCAATGTATATGTACTGAAACTCTCTGATTATAAAACAAAGATTGTGAGGATGGGCCTGAAGCATTTAAAAAGTACTAGACACAGTCTCTCAAGTAACTAGGAGTTATGGGACACCCTTTGTTTCTCAATAGTATAGATTCTTTGATTAATTGCTCATTCAAAATAGATCAGAGATATCTTCATGAGTTCCTCCCTCCAAAATACATACAGAAACAAAGAAGGGGACACACAAGTCACAGCTGTCAGGACCCGGAGGCAGATGAACATTAGGATAGCCAGAAGTAGTGTCTCTGTAACAAGAGACCAGAGTGCATACCAGGGTCTGAAGGATAACAGGTCAGTGGCCAGGAGTGCAGAAGGGAGCCAGGCAAGAGCCATGAGGAATCAGTGAAATGGATAGCACCATCAGAAGATATAGGGCAGTCCTCACAGTAGTTATGGGGATATTTTTCACTGGAAGAGAAATGAGGAAAGGAAGCAAAATCTTAGTACATATTATTTGAAGTAAAACTTAAGGAAAACTGGAATGGGAACAACCGAAGTATCTTTCAATTAATGCAGAAATATAACATCTTTGAATGGGAGGTTTCTCAACATAGTCCTACAGGATTTCCACAGACTAAAATTAAGCCTCAGGGCACCTGGGTGGCTCGGTGGTTGGTGGTTAAGCGGCTGCTTTCACCTCAGGTTATGATCTCAGCGTCCTAGGATGGAGCACCTTGCCAGAGCCCCCTGCTCAGTGGAGAGCCTGCTTGTCCCTTTCCCTCTGCCTGCCACTCCCCCTGCTTTTGCTCTCTCTCTCAAAGAAATAAATAAAATCTTTAAAAAAAATTATTTTTAAATCAAGCCTCACCCCAATGGCAAATATTACTAAAAATAGAAGAAAGCAAGGCTCTCTGACTGAGAGTCAGGTTAAAAAAATAAACCACAGTTCCAGAATGTTAAGACCTTTAGATTAGGAGAAGATATGCTATAGTTACAGTTTAAAAATCAACTTATTATTTGCTTTATTCTTGTCATTTGTCATACATAAATCAGCAGAAAGCTCTGTTCCACATAGGTCCTTCAGCTATCTTTGTTGCTATGCAGTAGCCCTGTAGGTTGTTGCAACAGGAGAAAAGGGAGTCTTGAAAATTGTATATAGGATCTGTAGTATCTCAGTCTAGACGTAATTCATGACAGATCTGCTTATATTTCATTGACCCAAAACTATTCATAGGGTCCCATATAAGTTCAAAGGTACTGAGAATTATATGGAAGCAAATAGCATATTGATAAGCATCAATGCTCTTGTCACAATTCAACAAGTTTATATTGCCACACAGAGAATACAAGCTAACTATAAAAATGTTGAAATGAAAAGCCTAATTGGAAATGAGTAAATGACAGATTAGTCCTACTTTTAAATGTGTAAACTGGAAGGTATAATAAAATATCATGTATCCACCTAATAAAGTCAAATCAATACAAATAAAGCAAAAAACAATTTCCAAGAAAAAAATAGATCTATCCATTGTATTGGAAAGTTTGAGCATGACCCTATAAATTATTATTAGGTCAAACTGGTTTTAAAGACATCAATGATGGAATAGAAGTTTTGATAATAAAATAACTCAATTTAATCTAACATGCATACAATTATTGGTGAGCCCATGATATTCTCAAGCATCCATATGTTACTTAGAGCAACTGATAACTTTTAGACAATAAAATATATCTTACAATATGCAAATATAGATGTTACATAAACTAGTATTTCCAGCAATTCTGTAAGGAATGCAATACCTTTTTAATAAATTTATTTTCTAAATTATGTAGTATTTCATGTTCATCGTTAGCAAAAAGAATTTATCATTCATATGGGACTTTACTGGTTTTCAAGTAAACTTTTTAGTTTAGAACAATTCAGATTTGGAAAATATTTGAGAAGATATAAAGAATTCCCAGTTTCCTCTATTATTAACATATTAGTGAGCTAACTTTTGGCAATTATTATGTTTTTATCAATGAAATTCCATGCTTTATTCAGATTTCCATAATTTTTTACGTAATATCCTTTTGCTGTTCAAGATCCCATCCAGGATATCATTACACTTAGTAGTCATGTCCCCTCCACTGCCTCTTGGCTATGACAGTTTCTTAGGCTTTCCTTTTCTGACAGTTTTGAAAAGAACTTGCCAGGTATTTTGTAAGATATCCCTCAATTGGGACATGTCTGATGTTTTTCTCATAATTAGACAGGTTTATATGTTTTGAGGAAGAAGAAAACAGACGTAAAATGTCATTTCCATCTCATTATTTCAAGGGCACATAATATCAACAGGAGTTATAATCATTGATGTTAACTTTGATCTTTCATTTGAGGTTTAAATTTGTCAGGTTTCCCAACACCTAAGTTACTATTTTTCCTCCCTATCCATATTATACATTTTGGAAGAAAGGCACCAAAGGCACAATCCATAAAAGAAAGTATTGATAAGCTGGACTTTATTAAAATAAAAAACTTATGATATGTGAAAGACCATGTCAAAAGAATAAAAAAAATAAGCCATAGACTGGAAGAAAATATTTGGGAAAAAAGCATTCTGATAAAGGACTTTTGTCCAAAATATACAAAATCTCTTAAAACTCAACAATAAGGAATCCAAGAACCACACATTAAATACCTTAACTGACATCTTACCAAAGAAAATATCTAAATGACAAAATAAGCATATGAAAAGATGCTTCACATCATATGTCATCAGAAAAATGCAAGCTGAAACAAAAATGAAATAACACAACACACCTCTCAGAATGTCCAAAATCCAAATCACCAACAATGCCAAGTGCTGACAGGGATGTGGAGCATCAGGAACTCTTACTCATGGCTGCTCGAAATGCAAAATGGGCCAGCCACTTTAGAAGACAGTTTGGTGGCTTCTTTTAAAACTAAACATACTCTTACCATGAGATCCAGCAGCCGTGATCCTCAGTGTTTACTACAAATATTTGAAAACATGCCCAGAGACCTGCACATGAATGTTTATAGAAGCTTTATTTATAACTGCTAAAACTTAACCTGCAACCAATATATCCTTCAGTAGGTGAAAGGATAAACAAACTGTGGTACATTTAGACAATAGAATATTATTCAACACTAAGATGAAATGAGCTATCGAACCATAAAAAGACATGGAAAAACCATAAATGCATATTAGTAAGTGAAAGAAACCATTTTTTTTTAGAGAGAGGGGGGGAGGGGCAGAGAGAGAGAGAGAGAGTGAGAATCTTAAGCAGGTTCCACACCCAGCATGGAGCCCAAAGAGGAGCTTGATCTCATGACACAGATCATGACCTGAGCTAAAATCAAGAGTCAGATGCTTAACTCACTAAACCACCAGGCACCCCAGAAGAAACCAATCTGAAAAGGCTACATACTGTTTGATACCAAGTTTATGATATCCTGAAAAAATAAAAATTATAGACTGTTAAAAGATCAGAGATTGCCAGTAGTTTAGCTGTAGGAAAGGGATGAATAGGCTGAGCAGAGAAGATTTTGGGGCAGTGATAATACTCTGTGTGAAACTGTTATAATGGACATATGTCATTAAACATTTGTCCAAATCTATAGAATGTACAACACCAAGAGTGAACCATAATGTAAACCATGGACTTTGGGTGGATTATGATGTGTCACTGTCAGTTCGTCAATTGTGAAAAATGTGCCACTCTGGTGGGGGATGTTGATAATGGGTGAAGTCATGAATATGTGGGGACAGGGAGTAAGTGGGATGTCTCAACCTTTCCCTCTATTTTGCTGTAGACCTAATAGTGCTCTGAAAAACAAAGCCTTAATAAGATATAACATAAAATATAAAATACAAAATATGTTAATTTAAAAAAACACACATCTGATCAAAGACTTTCATCCAAAACATTCCANACCTAATAGTGCTCTGAAAAACAAAGCCTTAATAAGATATAACATAAAATATAAAATACAAAATATGTTAATTTAAAAAAACACACATCTGATCAAAGACTTTCATCTAAAACATTCCAATTTAAAAATTAACAATACCAAACAAGCAAACCATAGAGTTTAAAAAGTGCAAAATATCTGAAACAGACATTTCACCAAAGAAGATATATACAGATAGCAATCAGTCATATGAAAAGTTGCTCAACATAATTTCTTATTAAGGGATTTTAAATTTAAACAATGATNGGGCCTCGATCCCAGGACCCTGGGATCATGACCTGAGCCGAAGGCAGCGGCTTTAACCCACTGAGCCACCCAGGCGCCCAAAACATTCTAATTTAAAAATTAACAATACCAAACAAGCAAACCATACAGTTTAAAAAGTGCAAAATATCTGAAACAGACATTTCACCAAAGAAGATATATACAGATAGCAATCAGTCATATGAAAAGTTGCTCAACATAATTTCTTATTAAGGGATTTTAAATTTAAACAATGATGAGATGCTACTACAAACCTATTAGAATTGTTAAAATCAAAACCAAAACCAGACAATACCCATTGCTCACAAGAATGTGGAGCAGCAAGAATTCTTATTCTTTGCTGGTGGCAGTACAAAATGGCACACCACCTAGAAGACATTGTGGTGGTTTCCTACAAAGCTAAACATGGTATTACCATATAATCCAGCAATTGTGTTCCTAGATATAACCTCAGCTGATTTGAAAACTTACAACCACATAAAAACATACTCACAAATGTTTATAGCGCTTTATACTAAATATATATTNCAAAGCTAAACATGGTATTACCATATAATCCAGCAATTGTGTTCCTAGATATAACCTCAGCTGATTTGAAAACTTACAACCACGTAAAAACATACTCACAAATATTTATAGCACTTTATACTAAATATATATTTATATATATATATAAACACATATATACTAAATATATGTATAAGTATATATAAATAATATATATATTTAGGTAATTTTTATTTTATATATGAAACATACATGGAATTTTAAATTATATATAATTTTTAGATGATTTTTGTTTCAAGTAGAAATGCTTTTTGAATCAAGTATTGATTCAAATCTGGTTGTATTTACCAAAATAGGAATACTTGAAATATATGTTTTTATTTTATTTTGCTTATTTCAGTTTGTTGTCTGAGAGCTGAGTTGGGAGGATGACAAGTGCATTATAGTTTCATTTTTGAGAAGTGAACCTTAGACCATCATGTGAAGATGCCTAATAGGATGTTGGGCATTTACATCTGTAAGTCAGGAGAGATGTCTGAACTCATGATAAGTATTTGAGTTTAAAGTTAAACCAGCTTGTTTTGTTGGGAATGGTTGAGTGTACTGAACTGGTGTGACTTGGGCATCATGCAACCTATGACTGACTGAAAAATATATTCTGGACACATCAGATTAGGGAATATTTTCAATGAATCAGAGCTTCTTATTCTGACAAAAATAAGCACATCTGTAAGAAAGTAGATTATGTTTACGACTACAAAATTAAATTGTGTAAATGAGAAACTTACTCAAATAACTTAGGCCCCTCATCCCAACTTTGTTTGTATTATGGATTCTTAAAAACGTTTCCTTCGTATTACAAACATATTTTTTATTACTTTCTATATTGCTAGCATCATGTGTGGCATTAGCTCTCAAATTATATTAAGTGCTGATTATGTACGTATTTGTAAACTAACTTTTGCAACAAGACAATAAGTAACTTGAGTGAAAAAATTATCTATGTAATGTTTTTTGTGTTTCTTACAGAAGCTAATNAGGGGTGTTCACTGAAGGCTTTTCAGAGGAGAAAAACTATAACCAAGCCGTAAAAATGGCATAAGATAATGAAGGGAAGAACACTGGACAGTCATTCCAGATGCAAGAGTGAAACTGCAAAGATTGGAGCCAGAAAGTGTATAAAATCTTCAGAAAACTGCAGGCAGTTGAGTTTCCTATTACTAAATAAACCTGTTACAGTTATTCAGTGGCCAATACACCTACGTTTACAGGATAACTCTCTATAATGATTGTGAAATAGACCTAATATAAAAAGGTATTCAATTTGCCTTCACTTTAAGTCAACATTCTTGAATCAAAAGTGGCCATATTTGCTATTACAACTGGTTTCTATCACATTTAAAGTTTCAATTACAATGAATAATAAATTGCTTAACAGCTTGAAATAAGACATGACAAATATTTTAGAGAGAAGTTATCTATTAATTCTGTTCAAACATAAATGTCAGAGTTTTGTATATCAGCATTTTTATTCAGCTTTTAATTAAGAAGACTATATTGACACAAAGGAAAGTTTAGATGGTGATTGATAGTAGATAGATAGATAAACAGAAAGAATTTTCACATCATTTTTATGAAGTCCTAAAAATGAAACTTGTAAGAACAATTATAAAATAAATACAGAAATGCAATATTTATTCATGGTAATAAGACTACTACATTCACTGAAATGACAGTTTAACAGGCTTGAAGAATGAGGTAAGTATCTAATTTAGGAGTAATTCTTTTGAGTAGGAAGTATTTTAGTACCTCAGGGTTTTGCATGGAAAGTTTATACTTTTGATCGCTAGGCATATGACAGGTATCCTGCTTTGTAATTTGCACTTACGTGTCTTTCATAACCTAGAAAGCCTTAGAGGAGGAGAAAAGAACCTGAGGAAATCTAAATAAACTTAATCTATTAGATTTTTAAAAGCAGTTGTAGGGGGAGGGGGACACCTAGGTAGCTTGGTCAGTTGAGTGTCCCGCTGTTGGTTTCAGCTGGAGTCATGATCTGAGGGTTGTGAGATCAGGCCCTGTGTCGTTGGGCTCCACACCCAGCACAAGTCTGTGGATATTCTCTCTCCCTCTCCCTCTGTCCAATCCTTCTAAGATAAATAAATAAATCTTAAAAAGTAAAATAAAATAAAAGCAGTTAGGAAAAATGAAGCTTGTAGTCCCAAGTATGCTTGCTTGGTTTTAATAAATATCACTATCAGGTATATTCTCATAAAATGGCAGAAATTTATAATATAAATGTTCTTGTTGGTTTAGTTTACATTTGAAAACTCAGAGCTAAGAATAGTACATATAATATATATTAGTGCAAAAAAAAGTGTAAAGGACATTTAAAGTTATGTGGCTATAAATGATTTGTTCAAGGCATTATTTTCCCTCTCACAACTGAAATCTAAAGAATAGCCTGAGAAAATAGGGGAAAATACCCTTTCCCTTGCCACAAGGCTCAAGGAGAGGGCAAGTTTTTAAAAGCTCATATAATTAAGGAGGGTAAAGATCAGTTTTCCAGTCCCAACAGAGAATTACACCTCAGGCAATGAATATCAAGCTATAACCCCAAAGAAGCTGTAAACCAACCTGACAGTAATAGGTAAAATGTACTGGAAAAGCACTTTAAACTAAATCTGGAACTTATGTATATGTTAGATATTAGTATTATTAATATTAGTATCATTAGCATCATCATTATTATGAGTACCGTAACTGCCAATGACACTCATTCCTGGCCACCAATACTTCTCCCGATGTAGTGGCTAGTACAAAACTTGCACTTGTTGTTGGGACTGACAAAACTGTTTGGTCGATTGATGATGGATTTGAGAGGACCTGAACCTGAAGATTTGGATGTGGATGATCACATTTTGGAAGGGGTATTGGCTAGAGTTGTTTGGGCCCAAAGGACTGATTTATGGCCTTAAGACCAGAATGCTGTATTTAGAAACAGGTACTGTGCATTATCTTTGATTTTTTGATCAAAGAGAAGAATCACAATTTTTCTTCTGTTTTCCTTTATCTCTTTCTTTTACTTTTTTCTTTTAAATTTTTTTATTATGTTCAGTTAGCCAACACAGAGTACATCATTAGTTTTTGATGGAGTGTTCAATGTTTCTTTATCTCTTAGTTCATACTATGTCACTATTTATCTGTCTGTCTGCCTAAAACCAACTCCTGCTTTGTCAGATTTGTAAATTTGTGTCGTGTTCAATAATAGAATAAATTGATCTTTGTGCTTACTGTGAAATTAAATTTTCATAAAGTAATTCATACTAATATTAGAATTAATGTGTTTTTCTTAAAATATCTTAGATTTAAATGTATTTCTAATTAAGAATTAAACAGCTTATGTTAGATTAGTAAAACAGAAGCAATATATGATCCCTTGTTTATTTATTTTTAAGACAACAAAGTTGTACAAAATTAATATATGATTAGTCATTGATGAATGATTATACTTATCAGGGATGGGGTTTAAATTTTCTTGATTTCATGTTTCATGTGGATAGACCTCAGCTTAACTACAACTAAATCAGGAGATGTTCAGAAATGTTGGAGGCCGTGTGTGTGTGTGTGTGTGTGTGTGTGTGTGTGCGTGTACGGGTGCGTGCTTGCATGCTAAACACACACATGCGTGGTGGTAGTGGTAGTGATGGAGGTGGTGTTACAATGACGGGGGGGGGGCACCATTGTCATTTATATGACAGGAGCCAAGAGGCAAACTCTCCAGCAATGTTTAAACTAGTCTTGAGCAATACTGAAATTGTTCTTCCCATAATGCCAAATAGTACTCCTGTTTTTTGAAATGCTGAGCTAGAGTAATATTACTGGCCTCTCCCCCACGTGCTAATTAGCACACTTGCTGAAGGGAATAGCTTTGTTCAGCTTAAATATCTGGCTGATTTTGGAACTACCTCATATGCAGCATGAAGTCATTCTTTTGTTCTCCAAGTAGTGAGTGAGCCTTTTAGATGGCAGAGGCCCATGGTCATCCAGTTATAATATGAGCTGGATGTGTAAATCTAATTCAGGATTGCAGTTTTAGAAAGGCAAGATGGCAGCACGTCTAAGTCAAACCCTCAATCCAGCTTTTATCAAATAAAGCATGTATTTCGATCTTTACCGGCTTGGTCCCACTGCCTTTCAACTAGATACAGTTGTGAGGGAAAGGAGGACAAATTTTAGCTCTTATACTGGCAAAGGTCAGTAAAGATTCTGGTTTCACATCAGGTTTCGCAAACCAAGAGGTTTGTGAGTTAATACAAAAAATCATGTAACTACGCATGGCTTTCTTTAAAGGTAATAAACCATTATTAATTTATTTATCCTAATTTTCTTTAGCCCAAAATTGTTTAGGATATGCTCCTTTCTCCCTCCCTTATATGTTTTTAATTGATGGGATAGTCTCTAGTGATGGAAAGAAATGCAATCTGAGGAATTATTAATACATGTCTAAGAGAGAAAGGGAGGACAGAATTGACTTCATAAGTGATTACCCTTTTTCATGTGATTTACTCTAACAAAACTCCCTAAAATTTTAACTGTTTTTTGCATATAGTTTTTTTTTTCTCATAGCCATTATATACTTACAACAGAAGTAATTTATGAAAGGGTACATTTTATGATTTACAATATTCAGATGATATATGGACCCGATTAGTTGAAAGTTAGAAAGTTAAGTATCCATTTTTTAAAGGGAAAACTAGCATAGTTTTATTTTTTCTAAGTTCCCTTCCTTTGCTACTATTTTCCCTCTGGCTTAAACTTACTCTTATTTATAAATGAAAGCTTCAATAAAATGCCTCCTGGGTCATAGATTCCCTCTCAGCTAGTGATTTTCTGCCATAAAAAAGCACAGAGTGGTCACTACCAGTTCAAGTAATTGAACTAACGTGTCTATTGAACCTGTAGCCAGATAATTCAGTCTCTGCCTGATGACCCACTATCTGTTCAGTGCAGTGTTGAAAAGTGCAGAACACAATGGTTTTAGCACAACTCAAGACTAGATCTACAAATTTACCATACATCCTTTTTTCCACTCCAATTTTAAAGGAGGAACTAAAATCAAGTGTGTCTTAGATCACAGTTCTTATTCTATATGCTTATCGTGAAAAAAAAAGTTTTAACTGATGGGCTCTTCTACAATGTTAAGGAAATAACAGGGCCCCTGTTATTTTCTGATTATTTTATTTTAATTAATTCAGCAGGTGTTTGTTGATTTTAGCAACATAATAGGAAGTAATAGATCCAGAGCTAAATAAAAGAAATTTTTATGCCCTCCACAAACTGCAGTCTATTAGTGTAGACACAAATGGAAATAAATAAATGGTTATATGATATATAATAATAACATCATTTGAACAGACACTTTCAATGCCTCACCTATATCACTTCAGAAAGGTCACATCTGCTTAAGGTCTTTCTCTGGTCACTGATGAATTATTAGTTTAGTGGAAGTTCATGGAATTAATAAGCCCTGGAAATGATAGAAGTGGATGTAAAAATGGCCCACTCTCTTTTCTTAGTTGAACTGACCACTATGTGGGATTAAGCTCCTGCTGTCCTCAGGGGTAACCTGCTTGATAACACATTTTATTGACTGCCTTCCTTACTCTGTCTCATTTCTCCATTCTCCTCAGTGTGTTTTCTAGCATCAACCAAATAAACTACTTATAGTTAGAACTTGTCTGAAGCTCTGCTTGTGAAGGAAACTGCACTAAAATAATTGTGTAAGTGTTAAGAAACCATTACAATTTAAAGCAACCTGGGGCACTTGGGTGGCTCAGTGGGTTAAGGGTCTGACTCTTGATGTGGGCTCAGGTTGTTATCTCAGAGTTGTGAGATCAAGCCCCACGTCAGGCTCCCTCCTGAGTTTGGAGCCTGCTTAAAATTCTCTCCCTATCTCTCCCCCTCCCTCCACAACCTCCCCACCTCAGGCATTAGTGCTCCTCTCTCTCTCTCTAAAAAAAAAAAAAAAAGTAACCATAGACGGTTTGATGTTTCATAGGGTTCGAGATATAAGGAGAGAATAGCTGGTATTAGGCCAGATCATGGTGCACAAAATAATTTATAATACAATGGGGCATTGCTTAGTATTTAAATCAGGGAAATTATTTATTTTAACGCACAATTTATAAAGGAAACATTAGTAGGAAGAGAGATTGGGCACACACACACACAGCAACAGGAGATTATTCCAAAGGTGCGTCAAAGGATTTCCTTTTCTACAGGAAGAGAGAAAGTTTAGTGCTTTATGACCTCCTATGAAAGGACCTAGAGTGTTGTCCCCTTAAAAAAATAAAATGTGCATTATACCTATTATGTATCAGATATGTGAAATGTACTCTGGAAAACAGACTGATTCTTCAAACCCAGCCCAACCCTTGAGAAACTTGCATTTTAGTGAAAGAGATAAGAGTTGCACAAATAAATAATCTGAAATGTGAAAGTTGTATATACTGTGAAAAAATATCTGATATTATGTAGAGCCTGTACTTTGATGAATTCTGTAATGTATTTTAGTTCTGCATAAGAATGTCCCTTTCTAAGTTTGGTTATGAATATTAAATAAGCTAATATATTTCTAATTCTTGGCATAGTGTTAAGTACAAAGTAAGCCCTCAGTTTATTGTTTAATTTATTATAATATTTTAATTTTTTAATTAAATTTTATTTTTTGTAGGCTGGACTTTGTTTATTTTTTAACTTTTAATATACAGTTAACATATAGTGTTATATTAGTTTCAGGTGTACAATATCATGATTCAACAATTCTATAAATTCTTCTGTGTTCATCATAACTGTTCTGAATCCCCTTCACCTCTTATCACCCTCCTCCCACTCACCTTCTCTCTGATAACTATCAGTTTGTTCTGTATATTTAAGAGCCTGTTTTTTGGTTTTGGGGGGGCTTTTTCCTTTGTTTTGTTTCTTTTTTTTTTTTTTTAAAGATTTTATTTATTTATTTCACAGAGGGAGAGAGATCACAAGGAGGCAGAGAGGCAGGCAGAGAGAGAGAGGGGGAAGCAGGCTCCCCGCTGAGCAGGGAGCCCGATGCGGGCCTCGATCCCAGGACCCTGAGATCATGACCTGAGCCGAAAGCAGAGGCATTAACCCACTGAGCCACCCAGGCGCCCTCCTTTGTTTTGTTTCTTAAATTGCACATATGAGTGAAATCGTGGTATTTGTACTTCTTTCACTGACTTATTTCACTTACCATAATGGTCTCTAGATTCACCCATGTTGTTGCAGATAACAAGATTTCATTCTTTTTATGTGTAAGTAATATTCCATTGTATATATATATACCACATCTTCTTTATCCATTCATCTACCTATGGACACTTGGGTGCTTCTATAATTTGGCTATTGTAAGTAATGCTGCAATAAACATAGGGATGCATGTATTTTTTTCTAATTAGTGTTTTAATATTCTTTGTGTAAATACCTAGCAGTGGATCACAGGGTAATTCTATTTTTGATTTTTCCAGGAAACTCCTACTGTCTTTCATAGTGCCTATACCAATTTGTGTTCCCACCAACAGTGTACTAGAGTTCGTTTTTCCTCCATATCTTCCCCAATACGTGATCTTTCTCGTCTTCTTGATTTTACCCATTCTGACTAAGGTGCAACATGATACCTCATTGTGATTCTGATTTGCATTTCCCTGATGATGAGTGACCTTGAGCATCTTTTTCATGTGTCTGTTTGACATTTGTATATCTTCTTTGAGGAAATGTCTGTTTCTGTCTTCTACCCATTTTTAATTGGATTATTTGTGGCTTGTTTTTATTTTTTGTTTTTCTGGTATTGAGTTGTATAAACTTTTTATCTATTTCAGACACTAACCCTTTATTGGATACGTCATTTATTAATATCTTCTCCCATTCAATAGGTTGTCTTTTAGTTTTTTTGATGGTTTCCTTTGCTGTGTAGAAACTTCATATTTTGACATAATCTCAATAGTTTAGTTTTGCTTTTGTTTCCCTTGCCTCAAGAGACATATCTATAAAAATGTTGCTCTGGCCAATGTCAGAGAAATTACTGCCTGTGCTCTCTTCTAGGATTTTTATGGTTTCAGGTCTCCATTTAGGTCCTTAATCTGTTTTGAGTTTATTTTAGTGTGTGGTGTAAGAAAGTGGTCTGGTTTTATTCTTTTGCATGTAACTGTCATTTTCTCAATGCCATTTGTCTTTTTTCCCATTACATATTCTTGCTTCCTTTGTGAATGATTAACTGACAAAATAACCATAGGTTTATTTTTGGGCTCTCTATTCTGTTCCATTGATTTATATGTCCAGTATCATACTGTTTTGATTACTACAACTTTGTAGTATATCTTGAAATCTAGGATTGTGATACCTTCAGTTTTGTTCTTTTTCAAGCTTGCTTTAGCTATTCAGGGTCTTCTGTGGTTCCATACAGATTTTAGGTTTATTTGTTCTTGTCCTGTGAAAAATGCTGTTTGTAGATTGATAGGGATTGCATTACATCTATAGATTGCATTGGATACTATGGACATTTTAGCCATATTTGTTCTTCCAATCCATGAGCATGGAATATCTTTCCATTTGTTCATGTTGTCTTCAATTTCTTTCTTCAGTGTTTTATAGTTTTCAGAGTACAGTCTTTCACATTCTTGGTTAAGTTTATTCCTAGGTATTTTATTATTTTTGGTACAATTATAAATGGGAAGTTTTTCTTAATTTCTCTTTCTGCTACTTCGTTATTAGTGTATGGAGATGCAATGGATTTCTCTATATTGATTTGTATCCTATAGCCTTACCAAATTCATTTATCAGCTCTAGTAGTTTTTGGTGGAGTCTTTAGGGTTTTCTATATAGAGTATCATGTCATCTGCAAATAGTGAAGTTTTATTTTTTTTCCTTGCCAATTTAGATGCCTTTTATTTCTATTTCTTGTCTGATTCCTGTGGCTAGGATTTCCAGTGCCATGTTGAATAAAAGTGGTGAGAGTGGACATCCTTGTCTTGTTCCTGATCTCAGTGGAAAAGCTCTCAATTTTTCACCATTCAGTATGATGTTAGCTGTGGGTTTCCCTATATAACCTTTATTATGTTGAGGTATGCTCCCTCTAAACCTATTGTATTGAGGGTTTCTATCATGAATGGATGTTGTATTTGTTGAATGTTTTTTCTGCATTTATTGAAATGATCATGTGGTTTTATCTTTATTTATTTATTTATTTATTTATTTATTTATTTATTTATTTTAGAGAGAGAGCTATAGAGAGAAAAAAAGAGAGCACAAGCAGGAAGAGAGGTAGAGGGGGAAGCAGAGGGACAAGCAGACTCTGTGCTAAGTGCACAAACTGAAGAAGGGTTTGATAAAAGGACCTTGAGATCCTGACCCTGAGATCATGACCTGAGCTGAAATCAAAAGACAGATGTTTAACCCAGGTGTCCCTATCCTTTTCCTTGTTGATGTGATATGTTGATTGATTTGTGAATATTGAACCACCTTTGTATCTCAAGAATGAATCCTACTTGACTGTGATGAATGATTTTTTTAATATATTGTTGGATTCAGTTTGCTAATATTTTATTGAAGATTTTTGCATCTATGTTTATCAGAAATATTGGCTATGGGTCTCCTTTTTTATAATGCCTTTATCTGGTTTTGGTATCAGGGTAATGCTGGCCTCATAGAATGAATTTGAATATTTTCCTTCCTCTTCATTTTTTGGGAATTGTTTGAGAAGAATATGTGTTAACTCTCCTTTAAATGTCTAGTAAAAGTCACCTGTCTGGTCCTGGACTTGTGTTTGTTTGGGAGTTTTGATTACTGATTCAATTCCATTGCTGGTAATCAATCTGTTCAGATTTTCTGTATCTTCCAGATTCAGTTTTGGAAAATTACATGTTTCTGAGAATTTATCCATTTCTTCAAGGTTGTCTGGTTTTTTGGCATATAATTGTTCATAATGTTCTCTTATAATCCTTTGTATTTCTGTGTTGTTGGTTGTTATTTCTCACCTTTCATTTTTGATTTTGTTTATTTGAGTCCTCTCTCTCTCTCTCTCTTTTGATGAGTCTGGCTAAAAGTTTATCTTTTGTTGATCTTTTCAAATAATCAGCTCCTAGTTACATTGATATGTTCTATTGAGTTTTTTTTAGTTTCTATTTCATTTCTGCTCTAATCTTTATTATTTTCTTCCTTCTGTGGGTTTTTTGTTGTCGTTGTTACTGTTGTTCATCTTTTTCTAGCTCCTTTGTATAGAGTTAGGTTCTTTATTAATTTTTTTTAATTGATACCTATCCAATAGAATTACTATGAACAGTAAAGAGTCAATAATTTTAAAGTACATAGAGAAATACCTGGTATTTAGCCAGTGCTTTTTAAGTGTTAGTGACTATTATCAATTTATTTTTATGCTCTTTTCCCTCAGATTTCTCATCACAATTGTGATACTCAAAATAAGATATTTGTTTCCCACATAATTTATCTATTTATTAGAAGTGATCAAACATACTCCATGGTTTCATGAGACTAGTGCTTGTAACTGTCAACTTATCTTTTCATCTATTTGTCTTTCATCTTTCCTTACAGATTATCTTAAATTTCACTTCTATCCCATACAAAGAAGTCCAAGCAAGCAAACAAACAAGCTAAAAATCTTCATGTAAAATTTAACACCTTGAGTCTTCTTTATTCAATGTTCATTATATCTTGGAAATCTGTATTCAGTCCTCTAAAGATTTTGGAATACTGGAAATTTGTTCTCAAAGCTCTCAATATGGGAACCTGCTATGTGGGCTCTCGTGAAGAGATTTAAAACAGTGTTTAAAACAGATTGAAATAAGGGGTGCTCTTGGTATTTACACATCTTGGAATTTATTAACCAGAGTGCTAAATATGCCACATTGATAAAGGTCACCTACAGTCAGACTGTTATCCTTAGACACAACAAGTATAATAATACTAAAATAGAAAAATAATAATTATTTTGAGTGCCCATTATATGCTAAAAATCAATTCTAAGAACTTGATATAAATTATAATATTTTATTCTTTCAAATGAAGTATATTATGAAATGTATTATGTATTTCAGTAACAATATGTTATTACTATTATTGTTATTATTAACTTACATATGACTAAACTATGTTTAGAGACTTTAGCTAAGAGGCATCACTCCATTGGAGAAAGGTCTCCCTCACTGCAGAGGCTTCACATAGCTTAATTTGGCTAATTAAATCAAAATTTCACTAAACAACGTTAATTTGTGAGACTCTCTGTGCTAGGAATTAAACACGGGTGCAGTATAATTTCCATGGCTATTTCTCTTGAGGAACTCATAGGACAGTCAATGTTACATAATGATTAAGATCACATAGTCAAAGATTGGTTTGCCAAATGGAAGTGTCAAAATTACTTATCCCCTCCAAGCCCCATTAACTAAAAATCAGGACAATAGTAATTCCTAACACAACAGGTTATTTTGAGAATTTGATGACATCGACTGTATAAATCAAAGGAGCCTATAAAATGTTCCTGGCATGTAAAATGCTAGGTCTTTCAGAATGAGTAAAAATGAAGTAGGCAGTGGAAGGTGGGAAAAAAAGGAAGACATTCCCGATTAAACAGGTCTTGAATTGTGGAAGGATGTATGTTTATAGAAAATGGGAATGTGTCCTGCATGGCTGGAAAGGCAAGGTTGTGTGCAGAAGATGACCCAGAAGTTGCTGGAGCTGGAATCCGAAGGCACTGGATGCTGTCCTAAGGCATTAGGTGATGAGAAAATATCAAATCCTCGGAGCCCTCAAATGACTTGTCCTTGTTTGTATCTTAGGAAAGAGTCATACAGAAACTGCAGTAGGAAAAAACTAAGTATCATGGCAACTCTACACTGGAGAAAGGGAGAGACTGATGGTCTGAAAAATTAAGAAGAAGGCTAAACTCTTAGGAGTTGTTGTAGGATTGAGAAAAGTGCCCAAATATGGAAGTTATAGGACATAGCAGCCAGAGGATCTGCTAGTTTTTTTGAGAAGAGGGATTGGAGTGGGAAGAGTCAGGGAAGACTCTGTGTTCCTAAATGTACATTTACTGATTAATTAGTGACACCACTGATGGGAGAGACAGGAGACAATAAAATGATAAAAGACAAAAAAGAAGGGTATTTTAGATGAGAAATAATTAGTGTAATTTTAAGTATTACAAATTTGGTTGCCTAGAGAATATACATATATATACATACTATAGTGTTTAATTGAAAACAGAAATAGAGATATAACTTTGTAAGTTTTGAGCATGTATGTAATATTTGAGATCATGAGGGAAAGTGAATAAACCTAGCAAGAATGTAGAGTGGAAGAAGAGTCAAAAATAGAACATTAGTCAATGTCAATTTTTAAGGGACACAGAAAGATAATTCATATTGAAAAGGTTTTGAGAGCCAGGAAGGAGAGAAGCCAAAGGAGAGGAGAATTTGAATAAAGAAAAAGTGGTCAATAATCACAAATAGCACCAAAATTATCACATAAGATGAACACTGAAAATAGAATATTGAATTATTCTACATTTATGTGCCAAACATGTATCTTAATTAAGGAGGACAAACAATATTTATGAAATTTTTCATTGTAATGGATTCAGCAGCCTCCAGAGTTCATAATTTATGAGCAATACTCTTGCATTATTCTCATTCTCATACACTGTTTTGAAGTGAAACACAGCCTTTCGGGTGAAAGTATGAATAAATAGACAAGTGTTTTGACACTCAAGGCAACACTACATTCCAAAATTATATACAATACTTCTGAATTCTAGTCTTTTACTAAATTATCCAAAGAAATCACAACTGATAACGCACAAAATATAATTTGAAACTGGTTAATGATATTTATAAGGCCCAACAGAAAATGTATCTAGATACTTTAATACTTTTGGTGACCCATACCCTGCAGGAAAACAATAAGAGTTCAAAATTGCTTCTCTGATGAAAAAAAAAACAAAAACAAATTAGCACACAAATCTACCATATTAAAACCTTGGTGTTTAAAAATTAGCTAATAAAAATGAAGGTAGCAATAGGAACTACAATATTGCATATGTATGTGTGCAGATATGTACATGTAAATTGGAAGCAGTAAGTCACCCACACATAGCAAAATGAAATCCGGTTATACTGTTAATGTGTGCTGGGTGGACATCATCAGACTTCCCAGCACCTATTCAACTTCTGCTATGTTGGAAAAAGAATAAGTTGTATGAGAGGTAGCCAGTCCTTCCCCTCTGTTCTTCAAGCATCCTCTCCTTTTCCCCAAAATGCAACTGGCTACCCAAAATTAAGTTGAAAAGTATTTTAAAATCCTGCCTGCTGTTTTCTTGTGATTTGTGTTTGTGATTCTTCTTGTGATTGTGTTCCTGTAATATTTCATTGAATAGATCTTTCTTCCTCCCTGACTTCCTCCTTCCCTCTCTCTCCCTCCTCCTCCCTCCTTCTCCACCCTGCTCCCCCCCCCCCCTCTCCCTCTCTCTTTCTCTCCTTTCTCTTCCCTCCTCCAGGACATCAAAGAGTCCAGGAATCCACATGACCTGGTAGGACCCCTCACTGATGAACTCCTTTATTCTGCTTATTCCTGAGTGAGTAATAAACCTTTGAATTACCTGTGATCACTGGATTTGCTGTGGTTTTTAGACATGGGTGTCATTAAAGAGCAGAGAGAGGCAGATCTAGCACTGGCCTGATCAAAAAGTAACAAACAGCAATAGAATGGTTATATTAAAATACTAAAAATTTTAAATAATTATATAGTTGCTTGTTTTTATATAGAGTAGAATCCTTCCAAAGCACTATGGTTTTAGAATTTACTAGTCTTTTATGTTTTCATTTTTTTTCTTACAATGGGTTTCTTTCATACACAAAGAGGGTAACTGGATGAATACAAGTTGAAGGTTTAAATTTCATTCAATGCTCCAATAGAAACAATTAATAAAGCCACAATATATTTCTAAATTTTTATAGAGTTGAGGCTAATTTCTTATACTTTTTCAGCTAATATGGATAGAATCGGGTAGGTAGGTAGAATAATCATCTGGCACTTTTTCACCTTTTAAGTCTATGTTTTCAAGGATTAGATATGTTTCTTTTTTTTTTTTAAGAGGTTTCCATAACAAACAACTTGAAAGTCAATGTGAAACTAAGAGATAATGAATAACCATATATTTTCCAGAAATTGAATCTGAGCAGTCCATATTCATGGGCAGGTTTAAGAGAAGAGTTTTGGATGATTTGGTAGCTATCATCTGGCTTAGAAACGCAATAAAGATGACACTTAATAAAACTGTCTGTTCATGATATTTTATAGACTGTTGCTTCTGCCTGAATAATCGACCAGATATATAATGTTTCACAAGAAATGAGTCTGATAGCCATTTGGAAGATAAAAAAGCCAAAGGATGAGAAAAAAAATTCCATGACCTAATGAAACATACAAATAAATAACCACTTACGGAAAATTCTCAAGTAAAAGAATACATTCAGTGCTAAAGAATGTATTTATTTGCACTAGCATAAATTCACCTATCAATATAATTTATATTTATTCTTATGTCATCACATACCAGATAACATTTTAGCTGGGAATGTGAATAACATACATCTGTTTCTTCAGGATCTGTGCAAAGGACATTATTAGGTTGAATCACTAGGAAAGTTATGATGGACATCAAAAAGAAAAACAGTAAAGATATTTTTCCCAAAACTAAAAAATTATTCTATGACTTCTGAAAACTCAAGAAAAAGGACAAACACTCTTGCACTTATACAGTATGTCACATTTATAGTCAACGCTTTGAAAGGTCTTGAATTTGAATAGCTCACTTTCATACAACTAATATATTGATATTGACCTAAGATTGATTCCAGCCTATGGGTGTCTCCTTTTAGGCCCTAGAAAATCCTGAAGGTGGGTAAATTTGGACAACTCTGCTTTAGGCCTCAAGGAAGAAAAGATAACATAAGCAGATTGCTAAGTAAAAGACCCTGAAGGAAGATATTGGGAAATTTGTCTTCTGGGCTAACTCAGGCCTCTGAACAGGAATAGCAATAAAAATTGCCTGTGAGCAATAGGAAGATTGAAAAATAGAGCGGAAGAAAGGAGTCAATGAGATAGTGGAACAAATATGAATAACTTGGCATGCATAGAGTCCTGACAGGAACCTTTGAAGGTAAATCTTTAAATAAATGGAGATGTTTAGGTAGAGTATCAAAGATTCATTCATCCATTCAGAGCTATTTTTCTTTATTGTCTGCTCATGCTATAAGTGATTTAGACAGAGTAAGGAAAAAAATCACTTATCTCACAGATCTCAGCAGTAGTAAAGAATAACTGATCAAGTAATTAATTTATTTCCATTTTACTGAATGAGGTGAAGAAAAAGGAGAGGGCTGGAATAGTGCCTGATAGAAAGAATCAGCCTAGAGTATCTTGCTACTTCAGTGTGGTGACAGAGTGGAAAAAACAAGGAGATGGATTCTTTTTAATTATAGGACAGTAGACTTACCATATGCAGTAGATGATACTTACAGTACTATCCCAAAGTCAAATAGAGTGTGTAAGAGTGGCAGCCATTTGAAAACTGTAAAGGAATTGTGAGCACGATAGGAAGAGTTGTGTTAGGTCCACTCAAGATGAAAACAGGAAAAAGGGACTATTTCTCACTCAGAAATCTCAGTGGGACTTTTTAAGTGTAGAGAGCTGTATATTGGTGAAAAGCCTCTCTAAGCTTCAAATTCTATTAGCTCTCTCTAGAGAGAATTATAAAATTCAGAGTAAATAGGAAGAAAAGAGGTAGAATATTGTCCTGCAAGAAAAATGTGTCATTCTCTACTAAGTTATTGGCTTGTAATAGATAAGTTCTTGTTTCATATGTGCCTCAGAAGGTTTCATGATGTCCTTCCAAACCTCCTGAATTCCAAGCAAAACCAATCAAACAATGCTTTCCAATACAATACTTTGCTGATGAGGTTATAAAAACTGTCTCCATGTACCACCTGCATTTATTTCTGTAAAAATATATCTTCTGGGGGCACCTGGGTGGCTCCGTTGGTTCAGCGTCTGCCTTTGTCTCAGGTCAAGATCTCAGGTCCTGGGATCAAGTCCTGCATTGGGCTCCCTGCTCAGCAAGGAGCTTGCTTCTCCCACTTCCTCTGCCCTTCTCCCCGCTTGTTCTCACTCTCTCTCTCTCCCTCTCAAATAAATTAAAATCTTAAAAAAACTCTCTCTCTCTATATATATATATCTATATTTTTTATATAGATATATATATTTTTTTTCTTCTTCATGATTCGTAGCAACTCATTCTGGGAAGACAATTTCTATGGGTCTTTCACAAATTTGTGTATCTTTTAAGTAAGGATCTAATTGCCCTTTCTTCTGGATGCTTTTCAAGAATGTTTATATATTGGATGCCCTTCAAAGATAGAGATAATATCTACTTCAGAGGCAAAGGACAGGCATACTTACAAGTCTTTTAAATAATTGGGTTCCCTAAGCTCAGGGTTCCTCTCTTACGTAACCCACTATGTGTTCAGGTATCACTTGGTCTTTTGACATCATTGAATAGGGATTGAAACTTGGGGAATCAATTAAAAAATATTGTTACTCTGCCTACTGCTATTGCTGTAAGTAATAAACTGCCCTTTATTTCTGACCTAGTAGTCCTGTGTTGTCTACCAGCATCCATGGAAATGGGTCAGGATAGTTTTTTTAACTTGCAAATGAGGTAAAATCTCAGAACATATTAAGTTCTTCATACTTATTCCTGTGAAAGAAGCTAAGGTTAAAACTGTATAACTTATTAGCTGTTTCATTGGGAGCTTGAGTTAGTTATGAATATCTAAGAGCCAATAAAAATCAATTAAATATCTAAATTCTTTTTAAAAATATTTTATTTATTTATCTGCCAGAGAGAGAGAGCACACAAGCAGGGAGAACAGCAGGCAGAGGGAGAAGCAGGCTCCTCAGTGAGCAAGGAGCTTGATGCAGGACTCAGTCCCAAGATCCTGAGCCAAAGGCAGATGCTTAACCAACTGAGCCACCCAAATGTCCTTAAGTATCTAAATTTTTAATCTCAATTTATTAATGCATACTGCCAGATTTATACTATAGCTCAAATTGAACACTATTATTTTTGTTTATCAGAAGTATTGATAAGAATCTTTTATGCTCAGATACCACAGTTTTGTTGAGAAACAATGTTCTATAGGTCTCTGGTGTTTCTACATATCTTACAAGCAGAGACACTGACAGGTTTTTTTCTGAACTGTCTTTTCAAATTTGTTTATATAATGAAACACTTTGGATGGTAGAGATGGTGTCTCCTGCTAAAGCAGAAGATAAGTTTGCTCACTCTGCAATTTAATAAAAGTAATGCCACCCTTTGAGGCATTTTGCTCACACCCATTATAAAAAAGCTAAGGTCCCTTATCTGTGACACAAACCCACTGTGTGTACAACATTTAGTTGGGTCACTCTGTGTCACTACCCATATTGAAAAAGAGAACCGCAAACATGAAGCACATGTTATTTGCTGTGATGTGAGTGATAAAGTCCTTTTTCTGACCCAAAAGTCCCATGTCTTCTGTCAACATCTCTGAAACTGTGGCGGGATTACCTGTTAGCTTGCCTGTAGGGTAAAATCTTAGACCTTCCACAGTTCTTGAAAGTTTTATGACACATTCTCACAGTTCACAAAAGTTCTATGATTGAATCTATAATCAAGTCCTCAACTAAGTTTCTTACTAAGTTAGAATACTAATTGAAAGAAAATCATTCATTTCTGAGATAACTCTCATAGCTCATAATTAGTATCATATTCTCTACTTAATAACAGTTTAAGGCATAAAACCTAAATGTGCTTCAAAAAGGGAAAAGTAATTTTTTAAAAAATCAGTTAAGTGTCTCTAAGATTAAGTATTAGGCTTATCTCTTTGCCTTGTCTGATCAATTGACTTCATTTCAACAGTCAGGATGAGCTGAATACAATATAAGGATGTAGGGTGTTCAATTTTAGTTACTGTAGTCTATTCCTCATATTTCTTTCTGCTTAAGAAGAAATTAATTAATTATCCCTTCAGTTGTTGAAGAGCTTTTGTTGTCAAACTAGCTATGACTGATAGCAATTTCTCAACTGTATTTCCCCTAAATGCAATACTAATCTACTTCAAAATAAGATAAACATTGTTTTTTCCATAAGATTTACAATCATAAAGTATGTAGAGAATAAAAGTATAACACAATAAAAGAAAAAATTTTGTGGTAATCTCAGAACTAAATTAAAAAGCCATGGCCTTCTAAATTTATGTATTATAAAGAATACATACCACAAATAATCAATTATATGAACTTTTTTACCTGGAAAAATGCAAGTTTAGGCTATGAGTCTGTCTAGAGTAACACTTTATATTTTTTCAGTTTTATTGCCATTGTTCTTAATAAATAATACTTATTCAATATTGATTCAATCTTAAGTAGTAATCCATTTATAATTTAAACTGTTTTTGAAAGTCTGTTATAAATATTCTTGATTACAATACTTAATGAAATGATCCTCACATACCATAAGAAAAATGTCACCAGTAAACAATCAAATAATGAAAAGAGCTTGACCTTATGCCAGGTAAGTTGAAAAATTGTTGCCAGTGAAAGGACTAGAGAGTTTTAGAAAAAAAGTATTGATGCTTCTAACATAACCCGCTATGAGCCACACTGACAAGTTGCAAAAAATTAAAAAATGAAAAATGAAAATTCTGAAAATTCTCACTGAAGTCTTTTGCCACAATGTGGAGAGAAACATACAAAGTGGGTATGTTTTCCTTGTGGTCAGAAGTTAGAAGGAATTAGACATTAGAGGAAATAGCTCTGGAAATAGGTGAAAAGAAGGAAGAACTTGACTCAGAATATAAATAATATAGAAACATATATATATTTATTAGAGAGAAATAAGAGATGATAGATGATAGCTGAGAGAGAGAGAATTTTTCTGTGTGTGTATAAAGGGATATCTAGAATGATAATCACTTGATATTTCCTAGTGATGAGATTTTATTGGTTCTCATTTCTTCTTTGTCTATATTATTTCAATTATTTATATTGAGTAGGAATACCTTCACAAAAAATAAATTATAATATTTCAAGAGAAAATAATTTACTATGCTTAATTTTATTTTCTCGTGGTAATGTTTAATATTGCCTAAAGCAAGACCTGATTTCTTACTTGAAAGACATTTAAATATTTTTTAAAAATCTGAGAAGTGTTTCAATTTTACACAATCAAATGGTACATAATATGTTAGAAATACTAGACCATTTAGCCATTTTCCATGTTACCTTCATATTGTAGATAGAGTTCAGGTGTAATACAAAAGATATTATGTGTTTTTTAATATTCAGAAGTATGCCTTTTGTCACTATTAACCTCAGTTCTGTATGTTGAAAGTAAAAGTGCTGTTTGCTCAAGAATTCTCATATTGTTCTTAATTACATATAATCAATACATTTCAAAAAATTAAATCTCAAAAAAACTTATTAAATCTCTAAAAAATATATACTGTATGTTTACTTAACATTTTATCTGTAATTATTAAATAATAAAATTCAAAACACAAAAAAACCACTGTCATTCAAGATCTAGTATAATCCTATTATTAAAATGAGGGGATAAATTTAAAAGCGATTATACCGTCATCTATAAATCCATATCTCAATTCATTAAATTACTTCCTTCAGGTCACTTTCATTATATAATAAAAAAATTGAGTAGGCTTTTTTATCATTTGTTATTTAAGTCACAGCTTGATATGCTTAAAGTCATTAAGGTTAGTCAAAAACATTGTATGAATTTTAATAAAATCACCATTATTCCTTGTACTTCTTTTGATCATTGCTGTAGCACTAGAATGTCATTCATGCAAATTATAGAATGAAACGAAGATACTGAATATTTACTTTCAAAAGAAGAAAGTTGATAAGTCTTTTTTTTTCCATTTGGAGTGACTAATTTTGGAAATTACAAAGCTATCTCTACTTGGACATACGTGAAGAGTTGGGAAATCCCTCAGATATTAGGTAACTCTTTTCCATGCCCCAAAGCTACTCCCTGATAGAATACCCTTCCTACTACTACAGTGAATATATGCCTGTGTTAGTTACCTTTTGCCATATAATAAGCCAGATGAAAACTTACAGCTTGAAACAACTGATGCATTTATTTCATTATTGGGGGCTGGATTTAGATGGGCAAACCTGAACTCAGCAGCCTCCCTTATGCAGCTGTAGGTCAGTTGTCTGATGGATGGTGTCATACAGATATTTTTGGTGACAGTGGCATCTGACCACACATGATAGTATTAATTAGAGTTCTAAGGAAGAGAGAGGAAAGCACACAGACTCTCAACCTCAGAACTGGCACCCTATCTCTTCTGGAATGTTCTATTAGCAAAAGCAAATCAAAACGCTAATGCTACTTAAAAGTTTGAACAAACAGATTTATTTCATCTCTTTAAGGAAAGAAATGAAAAGTATGCCCTCTTAACTTTATGGAGGTATAAATGATATACAAAATACTCAGCATATTTAATGTATGCAATCTGATGACTCGGGACATACACATTCATCCAATTTACCACCATGACAAACAAGATTATAAACATATTCATCACCTCCAAAAGTTTTGTGTCCCTTTGCTTTTTTGTTATCGTTGTGAAAACACTTACCATGACACATACACTTAACAGATTTTTACGTGAACAACACCGCATAAACTATAGGCATTGTATAGCAGATATCTAGAATTTATTTTGTATAACTAACTTTATATCCCCTGAATGATAACTCTCTACTTCCTCTCTCCCCATCCTCTGGCAACCACCATTCTATTTTCTGCTTCTGTAAGTTTGACTACTCTAGCTACCTCATATAAGTGGAACTATTATTATGTTTGTCCTTGTGTGACTAACATTTCATTTAGCATAGTGTCTCCCGGGTCCATCCATGTTATGGCAAATGGTAGAATTTCTTTCTTTTTAAGCTGAATAATATTCCATTGCATGTGTACACTACATATTCTTTACCCATTTGCTTTTGATAAACATTTGAATTGTTTCTGTACCTCGGCTATTGTGAATCATGTTCATATGAGCATGAAAGCTCTTTGAGACTCTGATATCAATTCTTTTGGATATATCCCTAGAAGTGGGATTGCTGTATCATATGGTAGTTCCATTTTTAATCAAGCATAGATACAGAAAAAAGAAAAATTGTAACCCTTTTTTCTTTTCCAGTCTATCCAATGATGGCACATAAAATAGGAAATTATTACAGTGAGCTTTGGCCTTAAAATTGTTTTGTGTTCATATAATTGTAATTACTTACATTCATAAGTTTTATTTTTTATTTTTAAAAAAATTTTATTTATTTATTAGACAGAAAGAGAGAGAGAGAGAATGCACATGCAAGTGTGGGGGGAGGGGGAACAGCAGGCAGAGGCAGAGGGAGAAGCAAGCTTTTCACGGAGCAGGGAGCCTGATGCGGGGTTTGATTCCAGGACCCTGGGATCATGACCTTAGCTAAAGGCAGGCAGATGCTTAACGGACTGAGCCACCCAGGCAACCCCATAAATTTGATTTTATTTATTTTTTTTAAAGATTTTTATTCATTTATTTGACAGAGAGAGCAATCATAAGTAGGCAGATAGGCAGGCAGAGAGAGAGGGGGAAGCAGGCTCTCTGCCAAGCAGGGAGTCAGATGCGGGACTTGATCCCAGGACCCCGAGATCATGACCTGAGCCAAAGGCAGAGGCTTTAACCCGCTGAGCCACCCAGCGCCCATAAATTTGATTTTAAAGTCACATATTTATCTACATGGAGAATTTTTTACTGGTTCCATGGCAGTTTCAGTATTTTATAATCAATTTTAATATTTTTGTGCTCATTATTTCTCTCTGTGTGTGCATTGTGTGTGTGTGTGTGTGTGTGTTAATGGTGGTAAAGGAAAAAATGATATGTGGAGGTTAAAAGGAAATCACATTCTAGGCACTAAGTATATCATTAAAAACTTAAATTTCATTGGTATTTTAGGAGAAAACTAGCATCATGGCACCTTAGTGGCTTCACATGCGTTCACATAGGCCACAAAAGAGAGATCTGAATTGCAGCTTTTCCGACTCTTGGAGGCACACCTTGTCCTCCTCCTGGAACATTCTGCTGGATAGAAGGCTTCTGAGAAGCTGCTCTGAAGCTAGTTTCTATTCACCTTCTTAATTTCCCAGGAGGCTGTCAACACTCAGGTTCTTCCCATCTCCCGGGTTCTGAGGTCGGAAGCTCTCTGCCCAGACCCTCAGAGTACATCTGCAATCTGCAAACACTTCTAGCATGCTCCTAAGCTCGCACTGCATTATCACAAGGTCCTTCTCTTTCAGTTCCACCCTTTCCTAGCCTGCCTTGTCTCCTTTTGCTTCCTTTTGTTGAATATGTAAATAAACTGAGTCTAAAAGTGGCCTGCTGTATAGTACTGGCTAAATTTGCCTGTCGGGAGTTGGCCAGGCCTGTGGCTGTGCGCTCGACAGAAATGTATTTAGAAATAGGGTTGCAGCCAGACTCACTTTGGCTTACCTCCTCATACTTTTGCTGTTCTTTCTCCATCACAAAACCCTGAAAGCTGCAGGTAGTGTTTCTTCCTAACAACATTAGATAGCACACTATATTGAACCTCCTAGAAAGTAATTGGCTTTGTTTCCAGAGCCCTGCATCTTGACAGGGACGAATCCCACAGGGATCTTTTGAAACCGCAGGAGCAACACTTTCCTACCTGGCTTTTCAAAAAGATGCTTCCCATCAACTATGAATCAATATCATAATAAGAAAGTTAAACCTCGGGCGCCTGGGTGGCTCAGTGGGTTAATGCCTCTGCTTTCGGCTCAGGTCATGACCTCAGGGTCCTGGGATCAAGGCCCGCATCGGGCTCCCTGCTCAGCGGGGAGCCTGCTTCCCCCTCTCTCTCTCTGCCTGCCTCTCTGCCTCCTTGTGATCNCCCCCCCTGTGAAAAAAAAAAAAAAAAAAAAACTTTAAAAAAAAAAAAAAAAAAAAAGAAAGTTAAACCTCAGTGTTATCCTCCTGTATGTGGTGTGATCTCTGCATTCTTCCCAACGGCAAGGAGAAATCTTTCTTTTGTGTTAACAGCAGTCATCTGAGTCTGAGGCTGCTGAGTGTTACCTGGAAAGCTTAGTTACCATTCTTTGAGTCTTGGGTGTAAACAGTCCCAAGTTTGAAATCCGAGAGCCTCTAAGGTGTGGGCACAGAATTCCCCATCTGCCCACTATGAATGTAACAAGCTACCTCTGTCAATTGCGTGGTGATAAACTTCTTTTGTTTTCTAAGCATTTTGAGATTGGGTGTTACTTTTAAAATGTTCCCATTTTAAAATGAGAAGTTGGTGGGAATAAATACATTTCCATGCAATGCTCTTGGTTTTCACAGCCTCCATGGAATTTGTTTCATGATTATTAACAGCAAAGTCTAAATCAAGGCTATATATTCTTAGCAACCTTTTAAAATTACATCCATTCTTTAAACACTATTTGTTTTATTTTCCTTTGTTTTGTATCTTTTGCATTTAAAAAATGGTCATAGGTTTATAGTGTGCTTTTACCAAAGCTGGACTACACTGAGAAAAAAATTTCATTGAAAATTTCATATTCATTTTTTGAAATAGAGTTCTTACTATTCTACCTTGCTATATCTAGAATATTGATTTTTGAAAATATCCAGACTTTTCATTGTATCAAAAAAAACCCCAAACAAGTATTTGGGGCGCCTGGGTGGCTCAGTGCGTTATAGCCTCTGCCTTTGGCTCAGGTCATGATCTCAGGGTCCTGGGATGGAGCCCCACATCGGACTGCCTGCTCAGCAAGGAACCTGCTTCCTCCTCTCTGCCTGCTTCTCTGCCTACTTGTAATCTCTCTCTCTGTCAAATAAATAAATAAAATCTTTAAAAAAACCAAGTATTTGATAGAACGTTAATATTCTTTACTAATGTAAGAACTGAGGATGTAACATAAGTTGACTTATTTTTCAGATTACCTTCAAGAATAAAATATGTACACTTTCTAAGAATTATGAAGAATATCATGTTTCTTGTCTATTTATATTTAACATATTGTGCCTAAAGATCAAAAGCTGATGTATTAAAATACTTTAAATGACAAATTAGGATATGATTAACCACAGTGTGCAGAAAAATGCAGTTGAATATTCATATACAGGAATTGTCTTCAAATCTGTCAGTTTTGTTTTCCTTTCAGAGAAACCAGTGATTTTTGACAGGTGTGAATTGCAGCAATGATACAATTTTCCCCAGAACATTTAAATTGATTTTTTAAACAACAGTGATCCATCTTTATTTTTAAATGAATGCATTTTTGTAGGGTAGCAGTGTGATTTTCATCCTAAGGAATGACTCTGTGGAAAGAAAATGTGTCATTTGGAAATTTAAATGCAAATTCTAATGAGTAAATGCAATGCAATGCGTATCAAGACATTTTTCAAGAATAATGAGCATTTACCCATTACACCTGAAGTATCTAAGGCATTTTTAAACAGTTTTGTGATTGTAGATGGTTTTTAATCTTCAAAGGCAGCATGAACTCTCTCAATATGACTATCAACAGTTTTTATAAATGTTTACATATATGCTTTTTTATTATTTTAAGGATATTTTTCCTCCTTCCATATTTTTATTTTAAATGCCAAATTCTCTCTTTAGCATTTATACTGAAGAAATATGAAGTAGTTCAGATTCCCAATTGCCTGTTGAATTGTCTCAAGGCTAATTAAGTACTTCAAAAAATATAAAAAGGAAATAAAGAGACTACAGTGTGGATGTTTTTATGATTTATGTTTACTTTATATTTTTTATATTGTTAAGAGCACTCAGCAAACTCTTAGGACATAATGTGATTGTAATGCCGGATGTGTTGTACGCCCACCTTAGAAGACCACCAGAGACGTAAGTCAAAGCCAAGGGGCAAAGGCCGTTTATTGCGAGTTCGAACCCGGACCTCCGGGCACTCGTTGCCGGTGTCGCTAAGAGGTTTCGAGCAGAGCAAGTGCAGGGTTTTTATAAGCAGGTACAAACAAGTTTGGGTGGGGGTACAGACAAGTTAAGCTGATTGGTCAACTTTAAAAAAAATCATACCTGGTGTTGGTTGATTGGTGCTGGGAGCCCGCGCGCGGGAAAAGCAAGCGTTCGAACAGAAGCGGAATTAGCTAGTTAGCCCGTGCATTGAGCAAGCATTTTTACAGAAGCAGAAGTAGCTGGTTGATAGCACCTTCGGGCATAAACAAGTTTTGGGTGGGGTGAGGTTCGTCCAGGCCTTTCAGTGATATGCTGCTGTGACTTCATCTTTCATATCCAAATGTTGTTATTGCAGTAACACAATTTTATAGTGTTGGTTTTTTGACAATTTTCATATCAAAAATTTAGTATTTATCCCTATTACCAATAAACTATGAGCATTTTGAGGGAGAATTCTTTTTTATAACTCTTTAAGCCTAGAAAATAGCATAAGAAATGAATATCATTTATTAAAGGTACAGAGCTGATGGAAAATGGGCTCAAAACATAGAAATTGAGTATGTCTTTATAAGCTTATAAAGACATACTCAGAGAAATTGAGTTTTGAGACACAAAAACATTGTCTTTATAAGACATCTTTATAAGCTTTGTCTTTGGCATGACAAAGAATCTTACGAATAATTTTGGAAATCAAGCATGTCCTCAACTATTCTCTCAGGGATAAAGGAATGCCCCATAACTAAACTATTTAACTTCTTAGCATACTTCTTAGCAGTCAACAAACAAAAGTTAGAACTGGGAGGGAAAAAATTACTTAAATCAGAAGCATAATTCAGATCTGGAGTGAATCATTTCTCTTAATCTGGAATATCAACAGTAAGTTAAAAAGAGGCTATTCTTCTCACAAATCTAAAAGAAAAAGTACACTAGATAAAAGATCTCAAATTGAGCACTGCACAGACCTGGAGTATTATATCTTACATGATGACTTTTCAAATAATTGTTTAAACACATTAGGGATTTCAGAAAATAAGGTAGAGTAAGGTGAGCTAAGATCAAGAATTGAAGGCCTCATTTCCATTTTGCCTCATGCTCAGTTCATAGGCCAACAAATCTAAGGCCAACTTTCTTTTAATGACAGTTTCCATTCTGTTAGTTGTATTGAAGTCCCACTTGAAATCCAAGTCAGAAAATGAGTGGAATCCAATGTAATATTCTGTAATTATCACAACCTACACAAAATTGGAACACCCAGAAAGACCTTCTTAAAAATAATTCAATCTAAGAACAAAAACAAAAGAAACTTATTGAATGTAAAAACATTTAGCTATTTAGAGAAATAATTATTTGAAACTCATACATTATTCTGTATATTAAAATGTATAGAAACATGAACCGATTAAATATTTATACATGAAAGGGTAAATCTCTGAACAGATAGCATAACATAGTTGAGTAGTTATTAGCCCTCTGGAATAGAAAGAATTCCCTAAGCTTAGATATAATTAAAGAAATAGTTAACATGGAAATACTACTTTATATGTGATAGGAACTACATCTCTTATATAATATATTAATTCATTTTATCCTCAAATGAACCCTACAAGTCAGGTATTACGACTAATCTCCATGAAGATAGAGAAATTGAAGCATAGGAAGATTAAATAAAGAGACAGGATTTCAACTCAGGTCGTCTACATCATAAAATAAGTGATGAAAAGAATGAGCCATAGTAAATCAATTTTCTTTGCATAAAGTTGTGCAAATGTAAAATCAAGTTGTTAATGATGAAGTTTTAGAATATAAGTGAGGTCCGGGAGCCGACAACCAAGAAAAAATTCTTAAGACGTCTCTGGTGCAAAAAGGTGATTTTATTAAAGCACGGGGACAGGAACTGAGGGCAGAAAGGGATGCACCAGGGTCCTGAGGAGTGGCCCATTGTATACCTACAAGTTGGAAGGGGGAGGTAAGGAAAGAAGGGAGGTCTCAAAAGAACTTTCATATGCTAAAGGAGACCTACAAGATAAGGGAGACCCTGCCATTGTCAAGTTAAGGTTGTTTTTCCCCTCTAGCAAGGCATTAACATTAAGATAGTTGGGAGATTGGGGAAGAATGTCACACGTGGTCCACCCTGGAGTGGGGTGTGGGGCTATAGGGTGTCTGTCAGCTTAGGCTTAGTCTTCAGCCAGCCTTCTGTTCCCTCATCATTAACATATGTATTGTATAGCAATTCAGACATTCCACTGACAACAGTATAGTTAGTTGACTTGTTACTTGGATCATTTTTCCCACTGAAAAAATTGATCTAGGACATTGTATTTTAAATAAAAATAAAAATTAAAAGTTAAGAGTAGTACACTAAAGCGGCACTTAGTTGGTTTAGTCAGAAGAGCATGGAACTCTTGAATTGGGCCCCACATTAGGTGTACAGATTACTAAACAAATAATAAGCTTAAAAAATAATACACTTTAAAAAATGTTGGGGTTAATGTAGATCATGAAATCAGCCATAATACCTGGCTTGTTAAAATGTCACACGGAGGCCGCTGAGGGCAGGGAAGTTTTCAGAGAAGGGGTAGGCCTTAGGAATGCTGTGGCCTGTGTGACCACTCTGCCATGGGAATGCCTCAGGAAGTTGCCTTCCCCAAAGCTTTCTTAGCTCAAACAGCCACCCTGTGCTCTAAGAGATGCATGCCTCATCCCTCAGGCTATGTTTAGCAGAATTCCTAGAACTTGCAGATTAGCATACCTTATCTTTCCATAAATAGATCCTCCTAGTTCCAGTAAGACCCCTAGTCACACGTTGTGTGCTTGAGAAACAGTGATAAGGATTTGTGATTATCCTGAAGGACCAATAAAAGTGGGAGCAAAGAAGACCCCCTTGCCTTCTCCTCTCTTTCACAGCAAAGTTTGCATTAATCTTTCATTGGTTGGTACAGGGATGGCTGGCCATTCCTGGCAAAAATAATAATAAAAAAAAATAAGTCAAAGTAATACACTAACACTAATTAAATCACAGCAAACTAGGATGATAGATGGGGCCTGAAATATGAGTTTTCAACATTATAGCATTTGCTAAATTAAGTAAATGTTTTCAAAAACTGTATGGCCTTGTGGGATTTAGGGTACAGAGGACAAGGTCTAGTGCGTGTCTCAGATGGGAGATAGTGCTACAAGATGGACACAAAGAACAACACGCTCAGTGAAAATAGAGCTACAAAGAAAAAGAGCACTTGCTAGTTTGAAAACTTTGGTGCTGAAAGAAAAGGGAAAAGAAGGAAAGGAAAAAGGAAGGAAGTTAGTCTAGCATTCATGTGAATGTATTGCCTAAATTCTTATGCCTAAGTAATTTGTAAATTCGCAACCCCAGTTAAAAGTGAGACCCAAACTACTACAGACCCAAGCAATTGACAAAAACAAATTCAAAATCACTTAAGAAGAACCCACATTTTTAGGACCCAAAAGATTATGATGGATAAGTTTCTAAAGAAAAGGAGAAGGTTAATCAAATATATAAGTAAACAAGCTATGATAAATGAAAGATAGTAGAAACAACTGAAAATATAATCAAATCCAAAATGCTTCCAATAGTAAAATTATCAAACAGAATAAAAATAAGTAATAAAATCTTTAAAAAAAAAAAAAAAGGGCGCCTGGGTGGCTCAGTGGGTTAAAGCCTCTGCTTTCGGCTCAGGTCATGATCTCAGCGTCCTGGGATCGAGGCCCGCATCGGGCTCTCTGCTCAGCAGGAAGCCTGCTTCCTCCTCTCCCTGTCTCTCTGCCTACTTGTAATCTCTCTCTCTGTGTCAAATAAATGAATAAAATCTTTAAAAAAAAAAATAAGTATACCCAAGAAATAGAGATTTGAAAAGATGAGTAAAAATAAGCAGATTATTAAAAGTGTCAAAGATTTCTTCTAGGAGATAAAATGTAACACATTAAAATAAATACCTCATTTAACTTTTAATAGTATATTGGGCACCACTAGAGAGAATTAGTTAAGTGGAAAATAATACTAAAGAAATGATAAAATATGACAGCAATGTTATAAATTAGGAATTATACTCTATTATAAGGTACCTACACTACCCATGAAGAAGTCCCAAGTGAGATTAAAAAATATTTTTAAATGAATATGAAAATGCAACTTATCAAAAATCTGTATGATACAGCAAAAGCAATAATTATTGGAGCACTTATTGCATTTAATGAATATATTATAAATGAAGAAAGGTCTAAAATAAATAATCCAACCTTCTACCTTAGGAGCCTAATGAAGGAAGAACAACTTGAGTTTAAAGTGAGCAGGAAAAAAAATAAGAAAAGAAATAATCAAAGCCATAGCAGAGATCAATGAAAATGAAAACAGGAAAAAGCAGAGAAAAATCAACAAAACCAGAAGCTTACTCTTTTTTTTTTTTTTTTAAAGATTTTATTTATTTATTTGACACAGAGAGAGAGATCAGATCACAAGTAGGCAGAGAGGCAGGCAGAGAGAGAGGAGGAAGCAGGCTCCCCACTGAGCAGGGAGCCCGATGTGGGCCTCGATCCCAGGACCCTGAGATCATGACCTGAGCCAAAAGCAGAGGCTTTAACCCACTGAGCCACCCAGGCGCCCCAGAAGCTTACTCTAAAAATATAAATAAAATTGACAATACCTTAGCCAAAGTAACCACGAAAGGGGAGAAGATACATGTTACCAATATTATCCCTGAAAGAATTGTCATCACCACTGATCTCATATACATGAAAATGCAAACAAAGGATAATCATAAACAACTCTATGCCCATAAAGGTGACAACTAAGATGAAAATGGTGAATTCCTTGAAAGACTACCAAAACTTAAAAAGGAGAAATAGATCTCTGAATAAACCTATAATGTATTAAAGAAATTGAAACAATAATTACTCACCTTAGTCAATTAAGCTAAATTAAAGCAGCAAGCTGAGATGGTTTCACTGGTAAATTCTATCAAACATTCAAGGAAGAAATAAAACTTCTTTACAGTCTCTTCCAGAAAATAGAAGCAGAAGGAAATGTCCTTAATTCATTCTATAATATCAAAAGTATGCTAATACTAAAACCAGGTAATTAATACATTGAAAGAAAAGAAAACTGGAGACTAATATTTCTTATGAACTTACATGTAAATATCTTCAACTATATTAAATTAAATACAACTAGGTATAAAAATAGTTATATGCTATGATCAGGTGGTATTTATTTTAGGTATACAAGGAAATCAATCAAAGTGATCTACCGGGCGCCTGGGTGGCTCAGTGGGTTAAAGCCGCTGCCTTCGGCTCAGGTCATGATCCCAGGGTCCTGGGATCGAGGCCCACATCGGGCTCTCTGCTCGGCGGGGAGCCTGCTTCCTCCTCTCTCTCTGCCTGCCTCTCTGCCTACTTGTAATCTCTCTCTCTGTGTCAAATGAATAAAAAAAAAAAATTTTAAAAAAAAAAAAAAAAAAAAAAAAGTGATCTACCATACTGATGGGTTAAAGAAAAAAAAGAAAGAACAATAGATGGAAAAAAAGCATTGGAAAAGAATCCACACCCATTCATGATTAAAACTCAGCTAGGAATAGAGAGAACTTCTTTAACTTGGTAAAGAGTATCTTTAAAAGTCCTACAGCTAACATCATACTTAATGGTGAGAAATTGGATGGTTTTTTCCCTAAGATCAGGAACAATAAACACAGGGTGTTAACTTTCACTACTTTTACTCAACATTGTACAGGAAGCACTAACTAGTGCAATAAGACAAAAAAGTATATATTTCAGAACGAAAGAAACAAGACCGTCTTTGATTGTGTGGAAAAATCCCAAGGAATCAGCAAAAACAAAAAATAAGAGCAGAAACAAAAACAAGAAAATGAAACTCCTGGAATAAAAATATAATATAGCATTAGGTTGCAGGGTATAAGATAAGTAAATAAAAGTTAATTGCTTCCCTATATACCAGCAATGAACAATTGGAATTTAAAATTTAAAATGTGGCACCATGTAGAATAGTGCCAAATATCTAGAATACTTAAAAATGTATAAATATATAATAAATGTACGTATAAATATTATAAAAGTATAAGATTTATGTGTGTAAAAATATAAAACTCTAATAAGGGTTAAAGAGCAATTGAATAAATGGAAAGATAATTATATTCATGGATTGGAAGACTTAATATTGTTAATGTGTCAGTTTTTCCCAACTTGATCATGCCACAATAAAAATAAAAATTCAAGCAAGCTATTTCATGGCTTTCAGTAATTGATTCTAAAGTTTATAGGGAAAGACAAAAGATGTGAAATAGCACAGTTATGGAGAAGAACAAAACTGGAGAACTTTAAGACTTATAAAGACACAATAATCAAGACGGTATGGATTGGTGAAGGAATAGACATATAAATCAATGCAGCAGAATAGAGAGCTGAGAAATAGACTCATAGATATAATCAACTAATCTTTAACAAAGGAGCAAAAGTGAACCAATGGAGAATTGATAATCTCTCTAATAAATGGTCCTGGACCAATTGGATGTCCGTACGCAGACAAATGGATCTAGACATAGACATTATACTTTCTACAAAAGTATTAACTCAAATGATTCATAAACCTAAATTTAAAACACAAAACTTCTAGAAGAAAACAGAGGAGAAAATCTTTTGGAAATATGGTATATTGATTGGTGTCCAGAAATGTCAAATACATGATTTATGAAAGAAAAAAATTAATAAATGAGACTTTATTAAAATTAAAAAAATTCTACTGTATAAAAGACACTGTTAAGTGAATCAAAAGACAAGCCATGGACCGGAAAGAAATATTTGCAAAACATCTATCTGATAAAAGACTTCTATCCAAAATATACAAAGAACCCATAAAACTCAACAATAAGAAAAAAAACTAAATTAAAAATATGCAAAGATCTGAACACATCACCAGTGAAGATATACAGATGACAACTAAATAAATGAAATTATGATCAACACATTTTGTCAACAGGAAATAACAAATTAAGTCATGAGATACCACTGCACGCCTATTAGAATAGCTGAAATCCAAAAATCTGACTCTGCCAAATGCTGGTGAGGATGTAAGGCAACAGGGACAATAAAGGAAATCATTCACTGCTGGTGGGAATGCAAAATGGCACAGTCACTTTGAAAAACATTCTGGCAGCCTTTTTCAAAGCCAAACTTAGTATTACCATGTGATCCAATAATCATGCTCATATTTACCCATTTAACTTGAAAACCTATGTTCACACAAAAGTTAGAACACAAATATTTATAGCACTTTTATCCATAATTTATAAAAACTGGAAACAACCAGGAGGTCCTTCAATAACTGAATTAATAAGCAGACTGTATTATATGCTTATAATGGAATGTTACTGAATAATAAAAGGGATCTATGAACATGTGAAAAAACATGTATATTAATGTATATTAATAAGTGGAATTAGCCAGGATTAAAAAGTTGCATATTATATGACTATAATATATGACATTCTGGGAATCACAAAGATAAAAAGACAGTAAAATAATCAGTGGTGAGCAATATGAACCCATGTTTAGGTTAATATAGACACAAATGGTACATATAGAAATATTTATAGGTATATGTACAAACACATTAGTATTAACATGTATATTTTTGTTCTGTCAGCTGAAAGCCTAAAACAAATGATGCCCCACTAGCCACCAGCATGCCTAATGCCCTTATCTTGGTTTCTAATACCATTTTCTAATCAAAGGAAGCTGGGATCCTTGGAGATATGGCAGTTTTTAGGCTTGGGACACATATGCAAGGGGAAATAGACAAGATGGGTTTGGAGCATCTTATAATACTGAAAAGTAAGAAAGTATTAAAAAAATTTTAAATACATTCATTGAGGTATTCCAAAATAGCACAGGAGCCAACTGAAAGAGCTCCCAATGTTGGAAAGGTAGAGAGGTAGAAAATTTGAGCAATAAGATGAAAACATTTTGTTTTAAGTGGTAGTGAATTATAACCTAAAGTATAAAATAAATATCTGAGTTCAATCTGATATAAATGAATAATTGTATAAGTTAATATGTAGAGAAAAGAGATAAATTTCCAATGCAGAATAATTCCACATAATGTATGTAAATACTGAACCCTCAAAGAGGGGTACATAATTTTCCATTCTTTTGGTATGGGCTATGCCTAGTGACTTGCTTCCAAGGTGTACAGTAATACAAGAGGGGAAAAACACTAACTTTACAAGGGAGAAACCTCATGAACACTGCCATGTATCAATGACCACGGCCAACTTCAACATTCATAAATCATGCTGATAATATATACACCTGATATGATGTGGTGAAAATGACACTTTCACCTCTGTATTCTTCTCCCAAAAAGTGATAATCCGTTTTAGCTTGAGAAAAACATGCCAACAGTAGGACATTCTACAAATACCTGACTAGTATTTTGATAACCTGTGAAGGTTATCAAAAACAAGGGAAGTGCTCCTAACTGCCACAGACAAAGGAGCCTAAAGAGACAGAGACATGAAAACTGAATAGAGTATGTTATCTAGGATGAGATCCTGAAATTAAAAAAAAAAAAAAAAGACATTGCGTACAAACTAAGAAAGTCTAAAGAAAACATGAATCAAATTCATAAAAATATAGTAATTTTGATCATTAATTGTAACAATTGCATTATACCAAGATAAGATATCAGTAACAGCAGAAAATTGTGAGTCCGATACATGAAAGTGTCTGTACTACCCTCTCACTTTTTCTGCAAATCAAAAGAAAGAAAGAAAGAAAGAAGGCCAATGAAGTACAGTCTAATAAAAATAATAAAAGCAGGAATAATAGTGTCTGTGAGGATCAGATGAGATTAAGTACGAAAAAGAGCTTGAAATATTACAAAGCTCCACATAAAGGCATATAATTCCTTCTTTTAAGACAGTAATTTTTACCTGCTTCTGGTTTAACATGTGTTAAAACATGTGGTTAAACATGTTTAAAATGGGGATTCTTACATTCTGCTTTCTGGATTAGTGGAGTTATAACTAAATTGAATTTAATTGTTTAAAGAAAGGAGAATATTTATCCCAGAATTCTTTCATAGTATCCATATTGGTCCAAAATGATTTGACCATTATAATTGTAGAACATAATGATTTGAAACTTACTTGGGAAAAGGAGGTTTATCTTTAAAAATGAGCTAATTAGCTAAAAGTCTGCTTTTATAATTTCTTGTGCCCACAAGCAAAATGTTAGCTTAATAAAGCTGAAATAAACCTGGCATGTACTCTTGCTAATTTTCCTTTCCAACAGTGCTTTAATCGATAATAAAATGTTCAGAATTCAGAGCCACCTTTTTATTATTGTTTAGAATAAGGCAAGCTTAATTTCAATGTTTTTGAAGAATTTGGATTTATGCGTAATAAAAAATTTAAAATATGAAGAACTGGGGGTTGTATCATTTCTAAGTCAGGTGTATTGTTTGAATTTTATACTACTTTCAGTGAAAATCAGCTACTCATCAACAAATCAAGCAATTATTTTTAGCCCCCTCTATAGATTTCTCTAAAATAACCTGACAAAAGTTCACACTGAAAGAGGCAGTGTTATTTTTTTGTTTTAACTTCTCACCCAGAAAGCATGAGTACAGCATATAGCAAATTATTGAAGTATTTAATATTTACAGCTCTTGATACTAATTGTATGTGGTATACTTGATTAAAGAGCAATTGTTACATTTTACATCTCTACCAAAATTTGCAAGGGCAATGATAGTTCAAATGTAAATCTCATTGATTAAAATATCCTTTACTGATGTCTAAGGATAGAAAAATATGTTACAATAGTTTACCTCCCATAGTGACCTAAAATATTGTTTGATCTCAGATATTGTTAAGATGAGTATAGTTATTAAAGAGAGAAAGGGAAAGAAAACCATCATTACCTGACTACATGCTGTGTATCAGTAAAGGTCCTGTTTTCCACATAGGATCTTACTGAATAATATCATAGGAAGGAAGTATTATTCCTGTCACTTGAAACATGAGAGCACTGAGGTTCAGAATGTGTAAGTGACTTAGTGTGGAAAATTAGGCAGTCAGTAGCATTCAGTGAAAGCATTTAAGTTCTGGAATATCTGAATCCAAAATCCATCTACTTCCACTATACAGCAAGTCATTATAGTCGTTGGTTCTATTTCTACCATGTGACCAATCCCACAGCCCCCAAAAAGAAAAAAAAAACATGTAGGCCAACCTCCTATAAAAAGTAAAGAAATAAGATCATGCGAAGACAGAGTTAGGCATACATCTGAGTTATTCTGCCTCAAGCCAAGGAACAGCAGGCTCCACCAGAAGCAGGAAGATGGAGAAATTGAGTTGCCATAAAGTTTGGCAACTTACTGTTCTGGACCCACTTGGCAGAAAACTGGATGGGCAATTAAAAAATCTATTCACGGGGATCACAAACACACACTGATGCCCTAGGTTAAGAACTATTTTAAAGGGCACCTGGGTGGCTCAGTGGGTTAAAGCCTCTGCTTTCGGCTCAGGTCATGATCTCAGGGTCCTCGGATGGAGGCCCGCTTCCCCCCCCCCCCCCCCCCCCCCCCCCCCCCCGCGCCTGCCTCTCTGCCTCCTTGTGATCTCTCTCCCTTTGTGAAATAAATAAATAAAAATCTTAAAAAAAAAAAGAACTATTTTAAAAACATAAAGGGTGTAGAGAAATGAACCTTTTCATTGAACATGTAGCTGTTTGTAGATCACGTGAGAATGTGAAACTGAATAGTCCTGCGTAGTTTCTCCTGCCCCTGATGTGAGAGTAAGAAACCTATTAAAGACACTGAATCACAGTGTTATGTTCTGCTAATAAACAGTAGGCAGAGAGCTGTTCCTAAAAGAAGACTTATAAAGCAGGAAGTTTGAGGGGCGCCTGGGGGGCTCAGTGGGTTGCGTTTGGCTCTTGATTTTGGCTCAGGTCATGATCTCGCGGTTGGGAGATTGAGCCCCACCAAGGGTTCCACGCTGGGCATGGAGCCTGCTTAAGATTCTCTCTCTCCCTCCCCCTCTGCCCCTCCAACCCACCTCTCCCCACCCCTGCTCTTGTGCAGGTGAACTCTTTCTCTCTCTAAAAAAAGAAAGATAATAAGGCAGAAATGTTCAGGATGTTCATTTTGAAGTTTGTTTTTGTCTGGGTGTGATGTAATGGTCGTATTTCATAGTTCTATCATGATCAATCATTTAAAATAAATTCTTCCTACTTGAAAAAAAGTAAAGAAAGAAGATATTAAGGAACACTTTGGCAGGGATAGTGAGTAATAGCATCTTAAATAAAAGTTTTACGTATTTCCCAAAATGAAGCAAACTTGAGGAAACAATAATAAATGTGGTAATAAATTACTAGAATAATAATCACGATGTACAAAACATGAATCAGAGACCATTGCAGGAAGTGCATATACTTTGAGTCATCAGGGGAAACTGTAACAGTTTTTTGTTTTTGTTTTTTTCCAACAGATTATTCAGATAGAGTCTTTAGGGAGAATTTGAAAACAAACATGAATTCAGTATTCTTTTTCTGAAGAAAAGAAGTCTGGGGGAATTTATCCAAACATCAGGCATTAGTCAGCACTAGACCTGAAAGAGATAGCCAAGAATATTTCTTTTTATTCTTGTTCTGATACTTCCTTGTGGAAACAAGTGATTGCACTCTGTACTGGATTGAAATCCAATTATCTGAGCACTTTTTCTGTGTGTAATAATTTTGTTCATCCTCTTTTTCCATTTATTCTATTTTGATTCTCACTATTATCCCACAACTCACCTTTCCAAATCAACAGGCATACTATTTACCTGCAGAGCCAGTATCTAACAGCAGTTTTACTAATACTTACCTCGGTGTCTCAGTCTGGCAGATGTCAGAAGATTAGAAAGGTAAAAACTCACAGAACTGACCCTTCCTCTTGGTAATAGAATTAAATTTACAGTTAACCTTAATTTAGCTACATGGAATGAATTTATGAGTGCTTTAGAAATATGAACATTAAATTCAGTGATACCAATATTTTATTTTGGACATTGTATCAGAAAAATGTGCATCTTTATAGGATAAAATTTATCAAAGTGAACAAAACTGATAAAGAATTCACTGTCCAAAATATTAATTGCATTTTCCGAAGTGCTTTGGTTACTACTGATAAGGAGAGCCTAACAGGCCACAGGTATCAAACTTAGATTGTGACTCTCCTGTGCCCCCAGGGAGGTTCAGTGAAATCTATTTGCTAGCAATATGCCAACCTTTTCCCTCAGGGGAAATAAACCCACAGTCATTTCCTTTTCTATTGACATCGAGTTCAGTTTCTTTATCAGGTGCCATGTGTTCGGTGTTTCATCCCACTGGCACATGGCCTGAATATTTCATATTCATGCAGGCTAATACCAGGAACCCAGCTATCTTCCTCTACGGACCTGATTGAATTATCTGCTCTAGCATTTCAGTCTCCTTTTGGATCAACATTGGGACTTTTTTGTGGGCATTCACATGACCCACTTTAACTCTTCCTCTAATTTCCCACACACATTTCCATAACTTAGTTCCCCTATAAGAGGTTTTTTTGTTTTTTAACTCGTCATCATTCAGAGGCTCATGACTACCACATAGTGAGGCTATTGGCTATACACCAAGATTCAGTGAGTATATACTGAATTTACTCCCTGGAAAGCAGGAGCCTAATGTCATTTACACATAAGTGAACATCTCTCAACTCTGCCAATTCTTCAACTTGTCTTTCCTGAGATTTATCTTTTATCAGGAATATTGCTGCTGATTTCCATACAGCTGTGAAGCCCTTAATTCAGCAAAACTTGTTTTATCTTTTTAAAAAAGATGTAGGGCTCAGACCACAGAGTGATGGGGCACAGAGTTCTCAAAGAGATCTATTACTGACCAAATAACTGGAGAACCAACTTGCGCATATCTACAGTAGACTGTGAAGTTCTCTCTTCAGTGTTTGTTTGACTATACCATTTCTGTCTTATGAATGAATTTTGCTGTGTCCCCCTTCAGAAATATCTCTGGAATTAACCAAGACAAGCTATTTTGAGAATTATCAAGATAGCTTGAGAATTATGTCCTTCAGTTGTAGAAGTAGTTCAGAAGCTATCAACTGCCTTTCAGATGAGCTATATGAGCAGCTGTCTCAGAAAGACTTCAAGTCCAAAACCAAATAACTTTTTCTAAGAAGTACTATTACTTTTTTGCCAAATTCTTCACTTTATTTTTTCTTATTGCAAATATGATGAATTTTATCTTAATAGTTGAATCATAAGGTCCAAATGAGATACATGTTTTACACTCTAATTTTTGTTCTTTTTAATCATTTGTTTCTTCTCAGAACCCCTCAAATTCAGATGTCTTTTTTTTTATGACATTGTAAGTAGGACTTACAGTAATTCCTAAATAAGTAATATGATTTTTCCAAAATTCAAAAAGTTCTGCTATTCTCTGGACTTCTTATATATTGCAAGAGTCTTTAGAGGTAATTTATTTTTCATGATTTGATTCTGTCTCTGTTTGTTCCATCTATATAATTTCCAGGAATGCACAAATTGGACTGAGATTTGGATGTTGACTGGTCTTGTGAATTAGGCTCTATTTGTCATATGTGTCTCTATAGTCCTTTATTCCTCCTGAACTTCTTCCTCTGATGACATAGTATCATAATATCAACAGTGCAATAACATGAGCTTGATTATTATTAATGTCTTCAGATTTGCTTTGTCCCATATGAAAGCCACTTGCCACAAGTGGCTATTTAAATTTAAATTAATAAACATTTAAGAAAAAGCCAGATACTCAGTCCTGTTAACCACATTTCAAATACTTAATAGCCACATGTGGTTAGCGGCTGTCAGGTTGGATAGTGTATATACAGAATATTGTACCATCATAAAAAGTTCTATTAAACAGCAATACAGCAAGTTATGAAAATGTATCAGTAATTTTGAATATTCCTGTAGCAGTTTGCAAATACATAGTAGATTCCGTTCCATGAGGATGAAAGTTGAACCTGGCTGGACTCTGAAACTGGAATCAAAAAGATGTCATTAGCTAGGTTTATGATGTTATATTAGCCCCTTTGGCCTTTTGTACAGTCTCTATAGTTTTTGTTTGTTTAATCACTTCAAGCATAGCTAACACAAACAGAAGAACCACTTAGCTTACTACTGTATAGTCTAGTTTTAACCTCCAAGAACCATCTGCCTTATGCACTAGCCAGACAGCACTGTTCAACAGGACACTATCTGAAATCAATATTCCAATCACAGTTACTTGGATCAGATCAGTGAACTCCTAATGATCTCCTACAATTCTGTACTGCTAAATAGTTACTACGGAGAAAGGCCAGGACAATTCCAGTGGCTCTCATCCGGCATGACCAATTCAAACCATGTGAAAGTTGGCATTAAACAATATCTGCATGAAAAGGGCAAAAACCACATGCCCCATTCACAAACAATATCCATCTTAAGTATGCATTCAAGTCTAGGTGACACAACCACTAAATAAAATCTCTAGCCACAGATTCCAATTTATAAGTCCACCCCTACAGTTTGCCTCTCATTCACAGAGCATCCAATCCCCACAGTTTCAGAGCCTGACCCTTCAGGTCACCATCCCTGTGGCCCTTAAGTTTCACTGTACTTTGATCACCTATATCTCACAACCCTAAGACTGCACACCACTTCTCAGTCATTCATCCAAATTATTGCAATAAGGCTAAGAATCTCAGGGGTTGAATGAGCAGCCTTTCAAACTTTATTTTTCAGATGTGATGGCTTTATCCAAGGGGTGATTTCAGCCAACTGTTCAAATATTTCTTTCGTCCAAATCACAGTCATCATACTTGAATCTAAATTCCTCCAGACAACGACAGAGAATGATACAGAGTAAATTTGCCATTTTTCTTTAACAAATAGAGCTGGGATAGGAGAAACACTCATATGCCTCAGACACTGATCATGTGTTACAGAATTCCTTAGTAGAAACACCATCAATTTCCTCTTTTTTTCCCCCAAAGCATTTCTCAAAAGTCATCTAAAGAGCTCTACCTTGTTTCCCACTTACCATCTTTTCATTTCTTATGATTGCATACCCTTTCTTTTGTAAGATACTGCTCTTTTGAGGATCATGCAAACTTATGCATTCTAAGCGAGTAGGTAAGTAACTATTTCTAAATATATTCTTATCTCCCCAAAAGCAAAATTATGTCAGATGACCAAGATGATATTATCCACAGCCCCTCTCCCATCACATCATCATCAGTGTCAATGTTATTAAGCCACTATCATAACAAAGGCGATCTAATGCTTCCTGTACTAATAGCCTTCCAACTCCTTGGAAAAGAGCATTTCATTTTGGGGTTGGGTTTGGGGTAAGACAAGTTTTCCTCTTAGATTAGGTTTACCAGACTTTCCAATTGAGTTACTGAAACTAATTAGCTTTTATCCCATCTTGAAGAATCTAATCACAAATGTTCAAAGGCACTTGGAAATTAGTTATCCTGAGTACTGATAAACACTGAGGGATACAAAGGGATGGCTGTTAATTCTTTGATGGGAACAATTTAGAAAGATCTTCCCAGCTACAGAGCTCCTTAGGCTTCAGTTACAACTGCATTAGAGACCAACTTCTTAGGTCCAATTCTGCCTTGTTTCTTTATTGGTATGTACTTACTAAGGGTAACCCCTGCCATTAATACTCTAAGTGCAACTTTTCATCAAAGTTTTCCCAAAGATCTCTGAAAGAGTTGGTGATCCATGTTGAATTTGAACATCACTGCAGATACTTTAGTTGGACTATTTTTTGAAAATTTTCTGATGTCAATAATTTTTGGTACTTCTCTTGGTTCTTCTTGTAGTCTGCTTGGATTTCTTTCTTCTTTTTTTTTTAATTATTATNGACTATTTTTTGAAAATTTTCTGATGTCAATAATTTTTGGTACTTCTCTTGGTTCTTCTTGTAGTCTGCTTGGATTTCTTTCTTCTTTTTTTTTTAATTATTATTATTTTTTATTTATTTGACACAGAGAGATCAGATCACAAGTAGGCTGAGAGGCAGGCAGAGAGAGAGAGAGAGAGGAGGAAGCAGGCTCCCCGCTGAGCAGAGAGCCCGATGCGGGCCTCGATCCCAGGATCCTGAGATCATGACCTGAGCCGAAGGCAGAGGCTTTAACCCACTGAGCCACCCAGGCACCTGTCTGCTTGGATTTCTTAGTGAAGACCTCAATATGCTGTCTGGATGGTAAAGGACTAGCTTCCAGTTTCTAAGAGACACATGGACAGAACTCAGCACGTTCAGGATTCAGCATGCTGTACCCTTAACACTTACTGAATTTTCTTGATCTGGCTAGCTACTTGAATCATGTTCCCAGCTCTGGTTGTAGTCATCCAGTGGTCTCTGCTTTTTCATTCTAAAGTGTAAATCTCTAACTTTCTGATAGGTGAGGAAGAGCAATTAACCAATAAAATAGGTTTGGGAGGGACTCTAAGGATCAAACTGCTTCTTAAACAGGTTTCAACCAATCCTTACCTAGCACCATTCTTTCATGTCTGGTCCTAGCATTTTTCCGAGTTTTTTGATGATCCGTCTTAGGGGTTAGGTTATTTTTTATCTTACCCATAGTCTACTTAGGAGTTGGCATTTTCATTCATAGGATTGCAAAACTTCCCAAAATATTTGCATCATAGCTGAACCTTGTTTCCTGTTTTTCTCTCTCTTTGTTACATGAATGATTGTTGAAACTGAGAATTTGAAAACCCACATTCAAGGAAACGAATTTATAAAAAATAAGAGTAGAACATCGATATAAAGAAATAGGTTTGAGGAACTAATTGAGATTGCCCCAAAAATCTAGGAAAATTAGCCCAAGGCTGAGAATCTCCCTCAGTAATTTCTTTTGAGACCTCAGGTCTGTGTAAGTCCTAATGCCTCCATTTGAGAGATGAGATTGTATCTATACTTCTATGCTTTATGTTTTTTATAAAAATGAAAATGATACATGTAAGTAATGCTTTAAAATATAAATTAGCATGTCAAATGCAATGTATTTGCACATACTAAGTATTTTTAAAGTGTTGTTGTGGCATGTCTTTTTTTAAAGACATTAAATACTTAAATATATTCCTGTTCACATGTGGGCAGATTTGGAGCAGAGTATGGAAAACACATGATTTATAAATAATTCATATGAATCATGTATATATAAATATATAATTAAATCATTAAACATTTAAGGTTAATAAATGCTTTGAATGTATATACCCTCTCTGAAACAAAATAACAAAAGAATGCTCTAAATTCATTTAGAATGTATTCATTTACTTGGAGAAAATATGTCTGTTAATTATCCAAGTTGTCTGAACTAAATGGAATTTACATAATTCAATTTTTTAAAAAATTTGGGCTTTTAAAAATTCTTATACTCCATTTAATGTTAAAAGCGAAAGGTGATCAATGTCATCTCAAGGTATCTAACCAAGTTTTGTCTTTCAATGATTATCTTTTCGCACCCTAACTCAAGGTCATATTAAACATTTTAATTGTATTAACTTTTCTTTCATTATCCCCAATATATTGAAAATAAAAGCTATTTTAAAATTTGCAAAACAGAGGTGCATGGTGGTTCAGTCAGTTAAGCCATCTGACTCTTGATTTTGGCTCAGTTCTTGATCTCAGGGTTGTGAGGTTGAGCTCTGTGTTGGGCTCTGTGCTCAGTGGGGAGTCTGCTTTAGATTCTCTCTCCCTCTCCCTTTGTCCCTACCCCCTTCTAAAATAAAAAAAAATGAGCCTTTAAAAAATAAAATTCACAAAGCAATATTTAACTCAATCTTTTAAAGGTGTTTAACTTACTGTATTAGCTTTTTTTGTGATTAGATAACACTAAAATCAATGAGTTATCTCTTAGTTTTTGCTAAAAAACTTTCACAATTAACATCAATGTCCTTAAAAATGGAGTGCTTATGACAAATTATACTATCCATAGTTAATTTTCATTCAAACTCTCTCTATAGAGATAGAGTATAAAATACATAAAAACATTTTTATCCATTAATCTTTAATGTAGAACCAATTTATCTGTTTGGAAAAATAATTATCTACTCTTCCCTTACCAATACACTTTGTTCCTTTTATAGCATGTATTAGATGGTTCAAAGTAAGAAAATAAAACATGGTCCTTAAAAATCTCATCAGTTTTGATACTTCATTTTGAAACATGCATTATATTCTGCTCAGTTTTCTTCTACATTCTCAAGATAGCGTTTTCTTACTTCCATAACATTTTATTTTCTTCGGTAATGCCAACTAGAGATCTCTTTAGTCCTATTTGGTCTTTTAAGAATACATCAGACTACTCCCTTGCATAAAAAGCATTAAATGTCTCCAAAGGCACATAAAATTAATGCCGAATTCATCACCAATGTCTCAAACCTCACAGAATGTGTCCCTACCCCTCAGACACTAACTTCTAATCATGCCGATCTTCCTTCAGCTTTTGAACACACTTAGCTTGTTCCAAACTCTGCCTTCTATCTATAATACTCTGTCTTTCTGGGACAATTTCCTTCACTCCACCATATGTTCAGCTCCTTCTCATCCTTCAAGATTCAGCACAAAGGTCACTTTTATCAGTGAGGCCTTTAAAGACAGCATAAACAGCATAATGTAAAGTAGATCTTCTATGTTTCTTTGTTACATAGCATCCTCTTTGTAGTCTTCATGATATTTACCACAGTTTCAAACTCGTTTCTAATTTATATTTATGGCACTGCTCATTTAGCTTATAAATTTCATGAAAGAGTGTATCAGGAGAATTTAGCCAAATACTCAGCACCTAGCTTAATGTCTAAATTATGATGGGCACTTAATGGTTATACATCTGATGTCCAAGTGAACATGTATATAAATGATGTGTGATATTAATTCATTGTACGTTGTAATTAAAGTAAAGAGTAATCACGTATGTAAAGAAGTTACTTAGGTAATGTCATAAATAGTCTGACTCCTTTGTTGAGATTTAACTATTGACAGCTTTTTATGCCTCATTTCCCTTCTGTCTCACATCTGCACAAACTGATTTTAAAAAGTCTAGGTGTTCCTGCCTTTGGCACGGGTGGGAAATACAAGCCATGTGCAGAAACACTCATATAGATCCCATTTCCAAACTACCATAGTAACTCCAAGGCAGTATATTTTCCTTGGTCTTTCAAGCCATTTTGGGATCTGCCTTTCTTCCTCAAGAAAGTCTTATTATGTGAGTAACAAACCTTTTCATACTCTCTTACTAGTTATGTGACACCATCAGCCTAGACAACCAAGTTTTTGATGGGGGTCCATCCTGCTTTTTCAGGGTAGTTTACCGTAGAAAAGAGGTTCCGTGTGTTTTCGTTCTTGATGCACTTGGTGTCTTGATAATATTTGCCATGACATTATTAGTCCCCTACCAAAAAATTCTTAGAGCTCTATTAAGTAGTTAATAAATACTTTAATAAGTATGAATATTTATATTCCAACAACTTAATAGTTATTTGGAAAAAATACACATAAGTGAAAGTAATTTGCAAAGCAGTATCCAATAACTGTTGTGTTTCCCTTAAATCTAAAATATCTGAAAGTGCCTCTGTAAGCTCATTAGAGAACCCCCGGGCACCCATTCAATGTGACTTTAGCAGATGCATACAATGCTATCTATCTATCTACCTGATTTCAGCTCTGCTGAGGTTGTCATTTCTATGCATGTGACCAATATTATATCTCAAGCTTTGTGTCTTGGCTTGGCTTTGCTTTTATATCTCAAGGCTTTCTCCTAAGCCATGGAATGCCACTTAGACCACACATGGCTATAATCTATAAATTCAGGAAGTTAGTGCTTATAGAGGTAAACCTCAACCAGAGAAAATGGAGATTGAACAAATGCTTTGGATTCTCCATCCTTTAGGAATATAAGTCTGAGGCACATTCTACAAGTTTCCTGGGATGGTACCCAGTGGAATCGAGTCCTAGTTTTCCAAAGGAAAAGCCAGTTAAATAAAACATCGCTTAAAATTTTTTCTTTATTTTCTATTGCATTGCTCTGCTCCCTCAATTATGCTCTCTGGAATAACCTTCCAAACAAGTTACCACCAATTCACAAGTTCTTAACTCAGGAAAGGTTCTAAATCTTCTAGATAAAACAAAAGAACATAATTGTGGTGATGACATCTAACTCCTTCCAAACTCCCATACACATGTAGGAAATCCTATGGAATTTAATTTAAGAATCTAGATTAATGGGCTCTTCCATTTATATACTAGATGGGTCTTGGTTAGGTATAATACTGAGATATAATAAAATGTGTATTTGGTTTTTGTCCCTGTTTCTGGAACAGACCCCGCCCCCCAAATCCTTGTAATTTCCTGAGTGAATAGGGTAAAGGAGTTATTCATAAAAAGCCACTTTCAACCACATCTGAATTTATGTTAATGAAGTGACTCTTGATGGACTCCTACAGAGCTTCAGGATACGGAATAATTGTCTGAGGAACCAACTGTGTGATTAGAGGATTGTAACCGTCAGCCCCAACCAAACCTCCAAGGTGGGGAAAGGAGCTGAGGACTGAGTCGTTCACCAATGCCCTCTGAAGTAGGGGGCAGTCTTAATGGACGGAGCCCTTAACCTGTAGGATCTACATTAACCCCTGGTAGTTAGTGCCAAATGTGAATTAAGTTGCGGGACACCTAGCTGGTGTCTACAAAGAATTGGAGAAATGCTTAGTATGCAAAATTCACATATTTGATGTCCGAAGTGTTGGGAATAAAGAAGTTTTTTCCTTTAATGTGCATCAATCACTTTAAGACATATTTTTCTCACCTGGAAGTTAGTGGTAATTGAATTTGGCTTATCGGGTTGTTTGCAGGTGTCAATGAGATGCCTATAAAGAACTAGTGTAGTAGCTGACTTCTATTAATTTCTATTAATTCCTAGTAATTCTAATAATTCTATTAATTCTACTAATTCCTCAGTGTACATTAGCTGTTATTGTTAAATGAACATGACTTGGAAGTAGTCTTTTAGTTTCTGTCTGTACAACTTAACAATTATATATAAACCATGCTGGGTTCACTGCATTTTCTAGCTGCATTCTTTTTGTGTATAAGGCAGGGGCGGGAGGGCACTTTTTTGTTTCAATAAAAAGTTTCACTGATCCAGGATGAGAAAGAAATCTCTAATATATCAGGTATTACCACACTCAAAAGTATAAAAAATAAGGCAGCCCATGAATCTGATCTAATAACAGCAAAGCTATCCCCATCCTTCTTTTAAATATGGAGATTCTAAGTGGAAAAGATTTACACTTAAAATTACAGAGCTTTTGTCTGGGAAAAATATTCTGAAGTCCATTAAAACAAAGTAGAAAAGTAAAGTGAGAAACATGTTTAGCATATAAGGTCTATGGTACCACAAACTACGAGTACAATATTTTTCTTTCTAAATAATAATATATTTTGGCATAAATTTATTCATAAATTGACTAAGAGATTTGAAACAACTGTTTTGACATTTTTAGATTTCATTTTAATTGTCCAGAATTTTTAAGCAATTGGGGCAAAGGTTAGTCTTATTTTTTGCTTGATTTATCTAAATAATTATCTCAATTTTCCACTTCATTTTCTGCATGTCAGTATAACCTTGGGCTATTTCTTTAAGGAGTTATTTGACATAGTGTGACTTTTCTTTCTGCCTTTTAAAATAGAATGTGCCACATTGGTGCTTTCATAGTAATAAGTGAAGTGAAGCTTTAGGAATTAGGCAGTTAATATAACTAATTTTGATAAATGTAATTAGCTAAGATGGGTTACTGACACATTTCCATTTTACTTTATTGCAATTCAGAGAAGTTGGCTTTAGCAATCTGAGTTTCACACATCAAGCTTTCTTGCAGACATTTTACCCTGCGGTTACTCCTAGAGGTTACTATTTAAAGGAAAATGTACTGGTGGATATAATAATCAATGCTTTTTATCCATTTTTAAATTTATTTTTTTTAACTTGAAGATATGTATGATTTTACATTTGAATGATGGCTTAGAGTTTCAAAGTAGCTTCATGGCAATAATTCATCTAATTTACCTATTTTGGTGGAGCAGATACTTACGGTGATGATTTTTCCACCTCAGAATTACTTCCTCACTTCTAGACATAAATCTAACTTTGGTAGAATGATTAATTTCCCCCAATCTTTATGTCCTCACTGTTACAGAATTGGGTGTCCAGGCTCTTTATTTTTTATAGTTTTACATTGGAGTGCCTCTCACTACAGTACACAGAATATATTTCCCTATCCCATTCATATTGCTCTTGGCCATAGGATTTGATCTTGTCATTAGAATGATAGGCAGTGTGATGAAAATAGATGTTTTAGATGTGCTTGGGTGATTTGGTTGGGACTCTTTTAATTCTGTCATCTTGTACTTCTGCCATCTCTATGAGAATAGCAAATTCTTTCCACTAGTCCCAGAATGAGATATGTGGGATAGAACCCTACCAGACTCACACCCTGAAGCTAATTTCATCCTGCCCACTGAGCAGAGAACAAGAAAAATAAATATTTGTTGTTGGAAACCACAAAGTTTGGGTATTGTTTGCTGTGCATCTTTAATGCAACAGAAAACTAATATAGATTTATAAGATTGGGATTCCAGCGGCAATGTATGTATTGTGAAACTATCTCCTTTCTTTGATGACTGTTCTAGGTATAGAAATCCCACTCCAAGCACGGCTTAGCAACAAAAAAGAGAACAAGAAAGCCATAGGTGCCATTTAGGTATCATCTATTATAAAAGTTAGCAACTTGGGGCACCTGGGTGGCTCAGTGGGTTAAGCTTCTGCCTTCAGCTCAGGTCGTGATCTCAGGGTCCTGGGATCGAGCCCCGCATCGGGCTCTCTGCTCCGCGGAGAGCCTGCTTCCCCCTTTCTCTGCCTGCCTCTCTGCCTGCTTGTGATCTTTCCCTCTGTCAATTAAATAAATAAAATCTTAAAAAAAAAAGTTAGCAACTTGCCTGCTTACCATACAGCACCATACACATTTTATTCACATAAAACCAAGAACCCCACACAATCGAGGACACCCACACATGAAGAAAATATTACAAAAGAATTAATTTAAAAACCTTGAGGTCTTCTGATAAAAAGGAGTACAATTTTTCTTTTTCCCCACTAAATACAAATATAAATCCTGGATATTATATGTAAAACCAACATAAGAAAATTCTGAGAGGTGGAGAGAAAGTAGAGTGACTAGAGACATCAAAACTTGAGGAATGGGGCGCCTGGGTGGCTCAGTGGGTTAAAGCCTCTGCTTTCAGCTCAGGTCATGATCTNGATTCTGAGAGGTGGAGAGAAAGTAGAGTGACTAGAGACATCAAAACTTGAGGAATGGGGTGCCTGGGTGGCTCAGTGGGTTAAAGCCTCTGCTTTCAGCTCAGGTCATGATCTCAGGGTCCTGGGATCGAGGCCCACATCGGGCTCTCTGCTCGGCAGGGAGCCTGCTTCCTCCTCTCTCTCTGCCTGCCTCTCTGCCTACTTGTGATCTGATCTCTCTCTCTGTGTCAAATAAATAAATAAATAAAATCTTTAAAAAAAAAAAAAACAAACTTGAGGAATGGTGTGATTATTAGTTCCTAGTTTTTCTTTTTATCCAATTTTTCCCAGACTCAGGATGGAAGAAGCTGCCACCTTAAGAACACCAAGACATGCAGACCAAAATAAAAAGAAGAAGAAAAAAAAAAAGAAAAAAAAATTCGTCCAAAGGTCTACATCTTTTGCCAAAGATCCAGAAAAGGGACAGACNCAAAGATCCAGAAAAGGGACAGACTTACAAAACAAACTTTTAGGAAAACACACACACACACACACACACACACACACACACACACACACACACACAACCCAGCTTTACTCTAGTTAAATAGTACAGAAAAAACCACGGTCTTACTTCCAACCATGATAGCAGAGTCCAAATGGTAGCTTAGATTTCCAGCATCATTGAGTTGTGATGAAGCTTCACAGCTTCCCTGGTGGGGTAGTGTGAAGGAAGACCTCCTAGGGAACCATGTCTTTCATCCCTACTGGGCAATAATAAGGCCACCCTCGATTGTGTGGGGATTATGCAAGAAGCTTGGATTTCCAAAACGATTTGTCAGTTATGAGGCTCTCCTCTCTGCTATTAACATCAGAAAAAGCCAAGGAGAGAAATACAAGTACTGTATGATTGCACTCAACCGTGAAATGTAAGAAACAAAACAAACAAGCAATGGGGCAAGAAAGAGAGAAAGACAAACCAAGAAACAGACTCTTAACTATGGAGATCAAACTGACAGCTACCAGAGAGGAGGTGGGTGGGGGGATGGGTTAAATAGGTGATGGGGATTAAAGAGTGCCCTTGTGGTGAGCACCCAGTGTTGTATGGAAGTGTTGAATCACTATACCGCACACCTGAAACTAATATAATACTGTATGTTAAGTGCAATTTAAATAAAAACTTCAAAAAAAAAAAGGCCAAGGAAGAGTCAAAATTTTTACCTTTAACCATGAGTTATGAACCCACTTTTCCCCAAAGTGTCAGGGGAATGTAGAAATGATGCAATCTTAACCTTCTAGCCAAAGGGATATCACTGAAGGCCTAATGGGGAGCCAGCGACCTTCATAACAAAGAGCATCCTTTTTTGTGCCCTTCCCTCTGCTTGTGCTCTCTCTCTCTCAAATAAATAAAACTTAAAACAAAACAAAAACAGAAAAAAATTATTTGTCATACAAAAAACCATAAAGATCTTAAACTGAATGAAAGAATACAATCAATAAAGGCAACTAGGCTGATGTAAAGTTTAGATTATACAACAAAGATTTTAAAGCAGCCATCAAAATAATGTCACGATGAGGAAGTACAAAAAAGTACTCAAAATGAGTGAAAGGAAATTGTCTTGGCAAAATTATAGAATGTCAACAACAACAACAAAAATAACTGATTAAAAAAAATAAGTAAAACTCAGTAGATAGACCCAATACCAGAATAGAAGTGACACGGCAAAAAATCTGTGAACTTGAAAATAGAACAACAGAAAGACTGAAAATAAAATGAACAGAGCTGCAAGGACCAGTAAAACTGTAACAGAAGTTCTAAGATTTGTGTCATTGGAGCTCTAGAAAAAGAAGAGAAAGAGGATATGGCTACCCAAATTATTCAATAGACTAATGACTGACAATTTGCCAAGTTTGGCAAAACTCTTAAACCTACAGATTAAAGAAGCTAAACAAACACAAGAATAAATTCAAAGGAATCCACACTAAGATACAGCATTGTCAAAATTTGAAAACTAAATACAAAAATATCTGGAAAGCAGTGAGAGAGAAATGACACCTTACTTATAAGGGGAATATAATTCAAATGACAGGGGATTTCTCATTAAAACCCATGAAGGCCAGAGGAAGTGGCACAACATTTTTCAAGTGTCAACTCAGAATCCTATAGCAAGCAAAAATATCCTTCAGGATTAAGAGGAAATCAAGACATTCTCACAAGTTAAACTAAGGGATTTTTTCCCCCTGTGGACCTACCCTAGAATATGGTTAAATAAAACTCTCTAAACAAAAAGGAAACAATATAATAAGGCAAGTTGAAGCTTGAAGAAAGAAGAAAAATATGATAAACAAATTTATGGTTAAATACAGTAGATGTTTCTTCTCTTAAGTTGTTTAAGTTTTGTTTGTTGAAGCAAAAGTAATAATATTTCTTGGAGTGGTTGCAAATGTATAGAAAAGAAATATTGAAGATATTTATGTTATAAATGGAAAAAGTAAACTGACATAAAGGGATTAATCTTTCTATACTTCCTTGAACTGATAAAACAGCACCAGTAGACTCTCTCTCTATATATATACACACACATACACACAGTATGTAATGTGATCACTATAAAAACTATACAAAGTGTCAAACAGAAATTGCCCTAGACACTGGTTAAAAATGACAAGGAAGGGTTTTTTTCAAGACTACTCCAACAGGGACAGAGACTAATACAGTAAGGGAGATAAACTGATTTCATTCATGTTGAAGCAAAAAGTAAAGGAGCTTTTAAATAACTGTGTGAGTTAGTAGGAAAGTACTGCAGGTTGTAGGGAGAGATACAGAAGAAAGGAACAGAACAGACAACCAAGAAACATTTCCATACAAATGCCCCTAGCAGATTTTTGACAAAAGTGTAAAAAAAACCCTCAATGGAAGCAAGGTAGACTTTTCAACAAGTGGCACTAAAGAAGTTGGTCATCTGTAGGTAAGAGTGAACTCAGACATAAATCTCAAATTCTATAAAAAATTGGATAACAGACTTAATATAGATGTAAAATGCAATATGAACAGTGTACAAATTTTAGAAAGAAAACACAAAAGCAAAATACCAGTATTTGGGACTTACACTTTACAACAAAAACATAATCTATAAAGGGAAAAAAATGCATTCATTGGACATCATAAAAATTAAAAGAAAAGACAAGCAATACACTGAAATAAAGTATTGATAGTCAGGTATTTGACAAAATACTAGTGTCTAAAGTATGTAGTGAAGTGTCAAAAATTACCGGAAGCCGGCTCCAGCAACAGTCAGGGTCCCCGAAAGAAAGGATGGCGTCGGCGATATGAAATGAGTAGACGGACTCGGATGATGTTTCAGGAGTCTCCTGAAAACTCAGGGCTCAGGGTGTTTTATTTACAAAATTGTAACAAAGGATGACCAAAGACATAACCAAGATGATTATTTACTGGTCAAAGGAACCTTTGTAGATGCACCTGGTGTTTTTTCCCCAGAGGCTTGATAGATGAAGCCTGTTCTGCTTATCTGTATTGTGCTCTTTTCTATGGTCACTCCTAGTCTTGTACAAAATTATGGGCCCTGCACAAGGTCACTTAGCCCCAAGGCTAAACACCGCTTGTCCTGGGGGAGGCACAGCATAGCGCCAGACTCTATTTCTGGCAGTCATCCCGGACTCTACTCGGGCCTGTTTATTTATAGAAAGAGTAAATTAATTATACCTGGAAAAAGTGAGTTATTTATAATTAGACTATGAATTTTCTAGTAACTAGGTTTATATATATTTATGTTGATTAATAATACGGGATCTACAAATAGCAAATCCAACCTATGCTTAACAAATCTAGTCTATTCTTACCATTCATATTAATATGTGTTATTTGAGCTGCAAGCCGCTTTTAATTGGAAGGGGTTGATTAATGCTTTACCCATTGCATTCTCCTCGCCTTGCAGGAGGGCGGCGCCCCATGCCTTGCAGTGGGGGATCACCTTCTTGTGCCACGCAGACGGCTCACATCAAAAAATGAAGTGAAGAAAGAGAAAAAAACTATAATGATGGCAATAATTTTTTGTTAACAGCAGTTCCCCTAGTGAGTGTTGATACTTTGGGTCTGAGTGAAGAAAAAAGAGAGAAAAAAAAACGAGATTAAAGAAAGAAGAAAAAATCCCACAAACAAACCAATTAGAAGATGAGCATAGCCATGAAGAGAATTTTCACCAAAAAGAATATATTGGTGTTAAACAAACACATGAAAAAATGTTCAACAACTTTAGCCAATAGGGAAATACACATTAAAACCACAATTGTATACCACTACACACCTATCAGAATGGCTAAATTAAATCCTTGGGGTAACATCAAATGTTGACAAGGATGTGGAGAAACAGGATCACTCATATATTGCTGGTGGGAATGTAAAATTGTGCAGCCACTATGGAAAATAATTTGAGAGTTTGTCTTTAAAAAGTTAATGTTAATAATAATAATAATAATAACATGTATCTACTATATGACTCAACAATTGTACTCTTAGGCATTTATTCCAGAGAGAAGAAATTATGCTTATACAAAAACTTGCACATTTATAGCAGCTTTATTTGTAATAGCCAAAAGCTTAAACCAACCCAGATTTCCTTTGACAGGTGAATGGTAAACACACTATGGTACATCTATATCATGAAATCCTATTTAACTGTTGTTATGGGCTCTATAGGCTCAGTTGTATCCCTCCCATAATAATATGTCAGAGCCCTAAACCCCAGTACCTCTGAAAGCACCCATATTTGGAGATAGTGCCTTTAAAGAAATGAGTAAAGTAAGTTATACTATTAGAGTGGGCCCTAGTCCAATCTGACTGGCCTCCTTAAGAGATGAGGAAATTTGGACAAATAAAGAGACATTAGGGAAAAGACCATGTGAAGACACAGATAAGGCAGCCATCTGCAAGCAAAGGGAAGAGACCTCAGAAGAAACCAAATCCACTGACAATATGTTTGGTAGAAAAATAATTTTAAAATTAGAATTATTTATGGAATTATACTATTACTCAAGTGTGTTGGCAGAAGTTATTAAGTGACTTGGTTGGGAAGATTCACCTCCCTTGACTATTTCTGAGAAATACGTGATTTCAGCAATATCAAAGAGTAAACAAAGAAGAGAAGCTCAGGTCCAGGAAACTGTTTCTAAGCCATAAGAGAAATGATGGGGAGCTCCAGATTTCAGACTTGTGGTGTGCTTAGAGAGGTTCCAGTCCTAACGGGAGCAGGAAGTGCAGGTCCTAGAGTTAAATAAAGACCTGTGAGAGGGCGCCTGGGTGGCTCAGTTGGTTAAACGGCTGCCTTCAGCTCAGGTCATGATCCCAGGGTCCTGGGATTGAGTCCCGCATCGGGCTCCCTGCTCGGCGGAGAGCCTGCTTCTCCCTCCCTCTCCCTCTGCCTGCCTCTCTGCCTACTTGTGCTCTCTATCTCTCTGTCAAATAAATAAAATAAAAAGTCTTAAAAAAAAAAAAAGACCCTTGAGAAAAACAGAATTCAGTAGACCAAATCATATAATGTAAAGTTAAAAAAAAAATCTCTTGAGTTTCAAAGTTGAAGTTGGCTTTTTTTATTTNAAAAAAAAAAAGACCCTTGAGAAAAACAGAATTCAGTAGACCAAATCATATAATGTAAAGTTAAAAAAAAAATCTCTTGAGTTTCAAAGTTGAAGTTGGCTTTTTTTATTTTGGACCCCATCATGGGGCCCTGAACCCAAGACCCCAAGATCAGGACCTGAGCTGAGATCAAGAGTTGAACACTTAGCTGACTGAGTCACACACACACCCCTGAAGATGACTTTTGACTTTTATCTCTGCATCCTCAGTTCCCCCCACATTCTTAAATTTTACTTTTAGTAATCTGTGTTTTTCCTCTTATGCAAATAAAACAAACAGACCTAAATTTGAAGAAAATACTGTCATAAACATTGACAATGTAAAAGTAAATAGAAATAAAAGAGTGAATATTATACATTGAAGAATAAAGATTACAATTAGAATTAATAAAAATAGAGGTTTTAAAATATCATATTACTCACATTCTATTAGAGAAAAAATAAAATACTATTATTTGAAAATAGTTTTTATCAAAAGTACCCTTGAGAGAAAAAAAGGAGAATAAAAATAGAGTGCATAGGGGAGAGACAAGATATATTTTGTTGGGATAAATAATTAATATTAAATTTTAAATAATATAATATAGAAATTTGTCTGAATAATGAGGGGTGAGTGAAGCTATCCATTAATGAAATGGCAATATTGAAAATAATATCCCAAGTTTCAAGTGGAAATAAGAGAAATGATTAGAAATTTTGTCAATCCAGAAAATATACAGAGAGAAATGTAACAGTAAGCTAAATTAATTATTCAAAATAAAGATTAAAGGAATAAAGACAGATATGTCAATCATTATTCAAAGAGTGAATAAGCTAAACCTTTCTTTTTAAAAAGATTGTCAGGTAGGGTTAAGAGACCTAGAAAACTTTATTAAATTTATACCCAACAAAAACAATAATAATAACTGTACTCATGAGGAAAGACATACTAAAAGAGTGAGCTAAGAAGTAGTAGCCAAATGCAAAGGAAAGGAAAATAGAAGTGGCAATATTTATTTTGGACCAGATGGAATGTAATGTTAATAGCAAATAATATGATTAAAATTATAAAGCTATGCAAGGCACACTTTATAAATAACATAAATCATCAAACTGTGTGTATAAGCAATATAGCAACTTAATGTGTAAAGCAAAAACTACTAGAAATGCAAGGGGCTTCTAATAAAAAAAAGATGTAATAGAACAAAAAAACTGGGAGAACATGAAGGGTTATATTTAAAAATTATATACCAGGAACTAATTAATATGATAGCATACTAAGCTTTACTGTACAAGAAAGATATGTATGTGTGTGCATGTGTGAATGTATGTGTATCTTTGAAATTTTTCAAAATTCAGTCATGCATCAACTGCTATAGTCCAATTCAATTAGAGATAACTTTTAATTACAAAAATTGTGGTTGCAAGAAATGTGTTCGACCTTGTTACATTACACATTTATTTTATTTTATTGGCATTATATCATCAAATATTCTTTAAAGCAGTAGATCTTTGTACCCTAGATCCGGGAAGGAATAAAATAATCTCTGGGGGCTGCAGGTATGAAGCTATCAATGCGCTGAGTATTCTTTCAAAAAATATATATTCAATTATTCTGAAATTTTTGAAAGGTAATAGGATTTTAAAATAAAGTCTAATTAATCAACATACTAATAGTGACCATCTTAATTGGATTAATTGGAAAGAACTGAAATTCCTACCACTACAATGGATAAAACAGTAAATCTAAGGTATTATATAGTGTGTAAGTAGAAACATAAATCACTGAAAGATTCATTTATTTGAGAAGAAAAAAGAATGGGAGGGGAAATAATACTCTTGGGATATAGTGTCCAATTGAGAGAAAAAGCCAATATTGCCAAGATTCCTATATGAGGCTTAACTGTTCAAGGCATGATTAGTAAAAGCAAAGCTTGAACTGAGGGGATAAAGGTGAGTTTAGAAAAGTGAAAGAAATCCCAGGAGGATGTGCAGCAAACAATTGCTGAGAACTAGAGAGCAAAGCACCAAATAAATGGTAATGAGATTATAGGCTCAAAAAATAAAGAGAAAAGATAAACTGGGGAGAGTTGAAAGAATTTGAAACAAAGAAGCTTTATTCTCATAGATGAACCTGAGAAATGTGACACCTTTTTGTTCATTATTAAAAGCCAATGATATGTAGAACATTTATTGAAATTTTAGATCTTCTGTATTATTTTAGAAATGTCTTGTTTTCCACAAATGATTCTAAATAAAAGGGCAGCTTACATTAATATCTATCTAAGGATGTTTTTCTTATTTCATATAAAAGAGAGGCCAATATAATTGCTTCCATGATATTGATTAAATTAACCATGAAACTGTAACTATTCAGCTGTATTTAATTAACAATGAACTTTCCATATTGTCCAGTAAAGTTGATTGTGCTAAGTAAGAAGAGCAATATAAAGGATGAAATACTGTAAGAAACATTTTAACTGCAAGTTTATAAGTCAATAAAACCCTGCAGAGACAACCAGGCAGGTTTGGCAAGTACAGACATTAGATAGTATGAAGCTGGAAATAAATGAGCATCTGATTGACCATAGTGATTCCAGTTGACTATCAAACCAGAAGCTCTCAAATGCCTCCCAAAATTTATCAATATTTTCCCTTTTCTATAAATGACTTAGAGTTATATGAAATGTGATCAAGCTTTAGTCATTAACCTTTAATCTCTTATGTGTTACACTGTCCACTGAACTCTTATTTCTATTTAAATTGGGTCAAGTTGACAAAGGAGGAAAAGGAGATAGATATAAAGATGTCATTCTTTAGTTTCTCTTGTGAATCAATGTTGTGGCAATATTAATCAATTAGTAATCAAATTTAGGAGGAAGGTGTGTGTAGACAGAGCATTACCATGCATCCATTTCTTAGATCTGTTGTTTAAATCAAGTATCACTAAGGTATTTGTTCATGAAATGGATAACTGGAAGTAATTTTAAGGTTCACTGTATGGCTAAGTGTTCAGACATGCCGCTTGAGAAGCTCAATTACATTGCACACAAAATCATGGGGAAGCATGGGGAAGAATGCTCTTTATCTTTTTATTTATTATTGCTTTTTGTTATTTCCACTTTTTACTCCTTTTCTCTAATATAGTTATACAAGCATATCCTTTGCAAGATGACTTAGCTCCCTCTAGAGGGAAACATAACTCTTCCCTAACATATTAAATTTAGCTATGCTATATGTTTTCAAAAATAGAGTGCTAAAGGATGACACAGGCAGAAGCTGTAATGTTTTTCATAGTTTGGCTTGGCTTCTCATGCTTCTTTGTGCTATGAAAAGAGCATGCCGATTTCTAGTCCCAGAATGTATGATTTGTTAATCAATGCCTGAAATAAAGTTCCCACCCCACGAGCCTGTATATAAGAAAGAAAATACGTGGTTTTAGTCCCTGAGATATGAGTTAAACTGTGCCTCAGAAATGGGACTAATATTCTGGATATGTCTTTGAGGCTGTTTTTGGATGAGACTAACGTTAACATTTGAATCAGCAGACTGAGTAAAGAAGATTGCCTTCCTTCATGGGAGTGGCCCTTAACCAAACTGTTGAAATGCTGAATAGACAAAAAAGGCTAACACTGAGAATAAGAAGAAACTCTTTTCTTCCTGACTGCTTTGAGCTAGGACATTGATCCTACTTGGATTTTGAACATGAACTGAAAGAAACATCAATTCTTCTTGGGTCATGAGCCTGCTTACTTTTGAACTATAACTTATACCATCAACTCTTTTGGTTCTCAGGCCTTTGGACTTAGCCTGGGACTATACACATTGACTCTCCAGGGTCTCCAGTGGGCCAGTGCAGACTTTGGGATTTCTCAACCTCCATAATAATGTGAACCAAATTCTTATAATAAAGCTCTTTCTATATGTAAATCTGTTTTAGTGAGGTTCTCTAGAGAAATAGGACCAATATGATATATGTCATGTATGATATATATCATCTCTTCATATATATGAAGAAATTTGTTATAACAATTGGCTTATACACTTACAGAGACTGAGAAGTCCCATGATTTGCCATCTGCAAGCTGCAGAAATATGAAAGCTGGTGGTGTAAATTCAGTTCGAGTTAAGAGCCAATAGTGTAAGTCCCTTTTGAGTCCAAAGGTCTGAAAGTGGGGGCAGAGGGGGGTGGCAAGAATGCAGTTCCTGGTTCAAGTCCAAAGTCCCAAGAATCAGGAGTGTTGATTTTCAAGGACATTGGGTGATGCCCGCCTGCATTGGTGAGGGTGTTCTTTACTCAGGTGAATGGTTCAAATATTTATCTTTTCCAAAACATTCTCACAGACACAACTAGAAAAAATGCTTTACCAGCTATATGGCCACCCTTTAGCCCAATTAGGTTGGCATACAGAATTATCTATCTATCTATCTATCTATCTATCTACCTACCTACCTACCTACCTACCTATCTACCTATGTCCTGTTATTTCTATTTCTCTGGAGAAACCTGACTAATATGGAGACTTTACTAATTTATAAGCTGTAGAAAACAGTTTGGCTGGATGGTCAGGAAAATGGAAGGAATATAATTGGAAAATTGGTGACAAGATATTTTAGGGAAGAGGTGTGTGTGGATAGACTTCTCTGAATGGGCAAAAACACTATAACATTTATATTGTATAAATGTTCACCAAAGGGTGATTTCAGAAAAGGAATATTTTAGTAGTGAAGTTGATAGGATGACACATTCCTTGGATACCACTCAGACTCTTTCGCAAGCCTCTTCTATCATTGCTCAGTGAGTTCATGAATAAAGTAGCCATGATGACAAGCATCAGAGTTTTGCATGGGTTCAGCAACCTAAATTTCCACTCATCAGGGTTGACCTGGCTAGAGCCACAGCTGAGTGCCCAATCTGTCAACAGTAGAAACCAACAGTGACTTCCCAATATGATATCATTCTCCAGGGTAATAAACCATCTATTTGGTAGTAGGTTGATTATATTGGACTGCTTCCACCATAGAAGGGCCAGCTCTTTGTTCTTACTGAAGTATGGCAGACCCATGTTCATGGAATTTGATCTCACCATGTTTTCCATCTTCCTGGAGCAGCTGGCTTGATAGGACAGCCTTTTGAAGACTCAGTTACAGTTCTACCTAGGTTAGGTGGCAGTATCTTACAAGGCGGAGGTAATGTCCTTCAGGAGACTGTATATAAGTCAGCATCCAACACATGGTGCTATTTCTTCCATAGCTGGGATTTATGGTTCTAGGAATCAAGGAGTGGAAATTAGTGTGGCACCACTTATTATCCCAGTGATCCACTAGCAAATTTTTGCTTCGTGTCTCCATGACCTTATTATGTTCTACTTGTCTAGAGGACAAATCTATCAGATGTTCTATTTGTCTACTTGTCTAGAGGAATCTATGTATTCCTTCCAAAGGAAAGAATGCTTCCATAAGGACACCTAATAATGATTCCATCATACTGGAAGTTAAACCACCCAGCTGCTTTGGGTTGTTCATGCATTTTACTTCAATAGGCAAAAAATGGAGTTTTGAGACTGAGCCACACACACAGTGTAGGTCATGTGAAGAGAAGCAAATGTTGGAGTTATGCTACCACAAGTCAAGGAATATCTGTAGCAACCCGAAGCTACATAAGACCAGGAACAGATTTCTCAATAAAACACTGGTTTTTAAGCTACCTTGTTTGTGATAAATACTACAGAAGCTATAGGAAACCAACGTATTTATTAAAGATATTTGATTGTCTTAGTTCTTTGGTGAGTTTGTTATATCGGAAGTTTAAAATGTATAAAATGACACTCAAATATGTACATCTAAAATATCATTTAAATAATTTAAGGAATACTATTAGCTATGCTTATGAAAGCATCCTTAATAGTGATTATTACAAATAACTGAATTTTAAAATATCTGAATCTTTGAATTCAAAAGTGTTGTCTTTATTAAATCATTGATTAATTTAATGCTCATTTTTTTAAGTAACATCAAATTATCCTCTTTGTGGCCCTCTTAACAGCCTCAAGTAACCAAAAAAAAAAAAAAATTAGTGTTCACATGAAACAGTCTACTGTTCTGTTTGCTGCAGAGGATGCAAGGTAAGACAATTACAGATCTATCCTTCCAGATACAGTAATGCTGCAAACACTTAGGGATTTGACACAAACCAAATTAAGCCAGATAAATCAGTCTTCTACTGAATTTTCCGAATTAAAAAGAGGCATACACTCTTTTCCTTTGAATTCAGAGTTATGAGGATGAGTCAAACTCATAATGAATGAGAGCAGTTAAGTACAATGCATATAAAAGAACTAGGGGCAGTTAGTCAAATCACAAACAGAAAAGAAAAACAGAGAGTCATTGCAAGCAAATCCAGATTTTATTTGAGTCACTCAATTCAGGCAATCCTCAAACCTGTTCTAGAACTTTATTTTTTTTAATTATTAAATCTTTTATTAGTTAAATTTATTTGATTTGTTTGTATTACCTGTAACCAAATTTCTTCATTAAACATCTGGGATGGACATTGGATTCGTGGTTAGCAGGAATTCTGTGACATTTTTTCCCAAATGACCATGTTGTTTTCCAGACTGCAAAACAGACTCTGTAAGTCCTGCTTCCTCTGCAAAAGAAACGAAGCTGAAAGTTATTTCTTGAAACCATGAGAAAAAGATATTCCAATAAGAATAAACCCAGACACGTACATTAAATGTTTTTCTTCACTAATTCCATGAGTTCTAACAGGCTGAAACTATAATCTGTATAAAATGAGGAGTATAAATCCTTTGTAGGGTAAAAAAGGGAAATTACCAGTAAAAATCTATGCTAATTTAAAATATAATTATACAATAATTTAATGGTTGTAAGAAAAACCCTTATATGATTTCATATAACTGAAGCCTTCCCTCTAAAACATTGATAATATGCTAAACATATCTATTTTACAAATCTAATTTTATCTTTGCTTCTGTACTGCAATTTACACATTTTCTATTCCATGACTACATTTGTTAATGTTTTCTTAAAAAATAACATTAAGGAGTTGCCTTTAGGAAGTGCAGATACAAGTTTAACAAGAATCATTGACTTTATTTTTTTTTTTCTGTCTAGATGCAAAAATCAATTATTACTGTGGGCCTTGAAAGGCTGCCATTATCTAAATTACTCCTGAGAGAAAAATGTCAGTTTTGGGATAATATATTTTGAAACTGTTTATGTTCATTAAGCACCGTATATAGAAGTAATTAGCCACATTTTAATTTTTCATCATCTTAATTGTGGAATCTCTGGTTGGTTTGTATGCTGAACTTATGAATGAGATACTGTTCCATTTGGCTCCTCTTGAAAATATTGGATTAAGCTATTAAATTACATAGAATGGCTTAATTTCCTGTATATAATTAGATCACTTTAGCAAAGTTCCGCTTTGAAAAAATATTTAATGCAATACTTTTAAATATAATCGATCAGATATAATAGCATATTCCAAAATCTTTTCTACTCCATTAAGATAATCAGACAGAGATGTTAAGAGCCCAAAGTTTGAATGATCTGTGTGGCCATTAAATAATGAGATCAGCCATTAATGCTATTTTATGACTAATTAATATTACTAAACTTCCATAGAAATAAAAAAAAATCTGTGTGTTTTCTTATTAAACAGCTTCCTAGCTTCCTTCTTTGTGGAATCAAAGTTATACTAGGAAAAGCACATTATTTAAAGACTGAAGTCCAGGTGAAATGTTGGTGCCTCAGTAGGGAGTTTTCAAGAATTACCCAGCTCAGCGATTTTCAACTTACTCAGAACCAATTTGATCATGTTCAGTATTGCTATTAAGATTAGTTAGATCAGAGCAACTTTTATTTTTAGGCCAATCATTACTTACTACCAAGATCTTTCTGAAAAATATATGCAATGCCCCTTGCATTATGAGATTTTTTTAGTTTGGTTGGTGAAAATAGGCACTATTTTTAGCCTTACATGAGTGTCAGGCACTATTCCCTCTATTCCCTTGAGAAGATTGTGTTTTCAGTCTTGGGTAACCTGAGGACACATGCCACGAATACTAGTCACATTGATCTTGCCAGCTCTCAGCTCCATCTCCTCAACTGCCAGGCTTCATGTAGGTTTCTCCTCCTGCACTATGGTCAGAACTCTATAAAGACATGTAATGAACTGAATGCTGTGTCTCCCCGAAATTTGTATGTTGAAGCCCTAATCCCCAGTGTTGTTGTGTTTGGAGACAGGGCCTGTCAGGAGATGAAAAAGGCTAAATGAGGCCAAAAGAATGGTACCCTAATCTGATAGAGCTGGCACTCTTATAAGAAGAGAGACACCAGAGCTCTCTCTCCACCATATGAGAACACAGTGAGAAGGCGGCTGGCTGTAAGCCAGGGAAATCCCTCACCAAAAATCAATTTGGCCCGCATCTTGATCTTGGACTTTCCAGCCTCTGGAACTATGAAAAATAAATTTCTGTTGTTTAAACCACCCAGTCTGTGGTATTTTGTTGCAGTAGCCAGAGAAGAGTAGGACCGGATACTAAGCTGGGGTAATTATAGGGCTCAATTTATTTGTTACCTCATTTCTGGGAATGCTATCCTTTATTGATTGATATCCTGTGTCTTGAAAACCACTGTTTCATATTTTTTTCTTTAATTTTTTTCAAGAAGATTACATTTGGTTAGTGCTTTACTTCATCTTGGCCAGAAGCATTAGTTTTTCTAACATTTATTTGATTTATGTCTTGTGGTATATATACCTTTTCCCAGCCTCTTTACTTTTTGCCTTCATATCTTTAAGTAGTTTCTTATAGACACCATATAGTTAGGTCATTTTCCCCCCAGTTACATATAGTATGATTATTAATATAATTTAATGTACTTCTATCATTTGAACATTTTTGGTTTAGCCTTCTATTTTTTCACTATTTCCATGTTTCTTTTTTGTATCATTTGTATATATTTAATATCTCCTTTTTATTTCACTATAGTTTTTATTTCATGGCTACATCTTTTTTACATTATCTTCTTATTACATCTACTGATATTGAAAACCCATCGGATATGCTGTAAGTTTTATTTTCATCACTTTATTTAAATCAATTACTTCATACTTCAACTGAAATATTGAAGTTTTACAACCATATAGATCCTTTTATTCGCACCTTTCATGTTGACATGTATATTATATCTACAGACACTAAAAAGCATCAGACAATGTTACATTTTTGCTTTCAAAAGTCATAGATTATTTTTTAAATTTATAAGGAGAAAGATACTCTTTTATATTTACTCAGAGCTTTACATTTATCTTTCTTTTCCTTCCTAATTTCAAACATTGTCTATGGTAACATTTGCTTTCATATTGAAGATATTTCTTTTTTTTTTTTTTAAGATTTTATTTATTTATTTGACACAGAGATAGAGATCACAAGTAGGCAGAGAGGCAGGCAGAGAGAGAGAGGAGGAAGCAGGCTCCCTGCCGAGCAGGGAACCCGACGCGGGCCTCAATCCCAAGACCCTGAGATCATGACCTGAGCCGAAGGCAGAGGCATTAACCCACTGAGCCACCCAGGCGCCCTTGAAGATATTTCTTTTACAGCAGGTCTGGTGGTGACCCGTTGTTTTAATTTTTCTTTATCTGATAATGTGCTTACTCTTCTGGATATAGAATTTTGGATTAGCAAAGATTTTTTGTTTGTTTTTCTATCACTACTTTTAAAGATGCTTTTGCCTTCTCTTCTGGTCCATGGTTTCCGATGAAAAGTCCATAGTATTCAAGTGATTATTCCTCGTGTGTAGTATGTAATTTGTCTCTACCTTCTAGATTTTTAATTATCTTTGTTTTCCGCAGTTTGATTATTATGTGTTTGGACATGATTTTCTTTAAATGTAGTATGTTTTAGATTAACTGGACTTCTTAAATTTGTTTATCTACATATTTGCCAAATTTGGGGAATATTCAACATTTCTTTCTTTCCTTTTTTCTTTTTCTCTTTTTTTTTTCTGCACATTTTTCCATGTACTTTTTTTTATCCTTCTCTTCTGGAACTTCAGTGACATGAAAGGTAGACCCCCCCCTTTTTTTTTAATTGTCTCACAAGTCTCAGATTCTGTACTGCTTTAGTCTTTTCTTCTCTTTGCTCTTTTTTATTTCATAGTTGATAATTTCAAATAATCTAACTTCAAGTTCACTTTTTCCTCCATTATTGCTATTTTGCTCTTGAGACTGTGATGTGAGTTTTTATTTAAGATCTTTTTCATTTTTGAAATTTCCATGTGATTCTTTTTCAATAGTTTGTCTGCTGAAAACTTTTATTTTTTCATTTGTTTCAAGTGTAGTTACCTTTACATCATTGAGCATAGTCATAATAGTAACTTTAAAGACTTCATTTGATAAACCCAATATCTGGGTTATTTTAGATTGGCATCTCTTGATTGTCTTTCTCCTTGAGAATTAGTGTCATTTCTCTGGGTGTTGGTATATTGAGTCATTTTGGCTCATACTGAAGATAAACTCTTGATCCCATTAAAATACTCTATTAGAGAGGTAAACAAACTTCTTATGTACAGGACTAGAAAATACTTTAACCTTTGCATACAATATGGTATCTATTGTGATAAATCAATTCTGCCATCATACTTCAGGAATAGCCACAGATGATATATTAATGAATATGTGTGGCTGTGGTCCAATAAAACTATCTACTAGAGTAGTCAGGAACTGGACTTAGCCTGTGAGCTTTAGTTTGTCAACAGTTTGCTTTTGATAATGTTAATGTATTTGTTTCTGCAGGCATTCAATCCCAGTTAAGTTCAGAGCATACATTCTGTCTTGCCTTCTGTGGTCTGTAGTTTCAATATCAGTTCAACTGTCAAAAACCTCGTTCTGTTGTTTGGGTCTTTCCCTCATATGTTAACACTTAGGAGTTAGTCTGAATTTGGGGTGGTTTCCTAAATTTTAGTCCATTTCTCAAATCTTTTGCTGTACTTTGTGTCTTCCCAATGCATGTACAAAAGTTTGACAGTTTGGTGGAAATGTAAACAGGTTCAGTTCTCTCAGACTTTGCTTTGATGCTTTGGCTCTATCCTTTTCACATGCAGCACAGAGGTAACCCTGGGATTTATGCAGGTTTCTATACTCATTTACAGAAATAGGAGATATCCCATGGTTTTTTTTTTTTTTTTAAGGCTTTATTTATTTATTTGAGAGAGAGCAAGAGTGAGAGAGCACAAGCAGGGGGAGCAGCAGAGAGAGGAGAGAGAGAGAAAGGCAGGTTCCTTGCTGAGCAGGGAGCCCAACACTGGACTCGATCCCAGGACCCTGGGATCATGACCTGAGCCGAAGGCAGATGCTCAACCAACTGAGCCACCCAGGTGCCCCATATCCTCCAACTCTTGTCTCTCTAGGATTTCCATAATTTCTGGCTAAAGACTTTTTTCCTGGTCCTTTGGCCCTAAAACATTTTAGCTGCCTGTGCCATGACCACCATGGCAAAACTTTTTAATTAAGGTCTATCTAAACTTTGGACAAATCTTCAAGAGAAAAGGGGGAAATTAGGAAACTCATCCCCCTTACGTGTTGCAAATCCAGGTGTAACCCCCTCTACAACCCATTTCTTCTGTTTACCTTTTTGGTACCTTACATAGTTGCTTTCTGTGTTTTGTATGGAGTTTTTAGATGCAATACACAGGAGAGATAGATTGTAGTATGCTTACTGCATCTTTGCTTAGGCAAGCAAACAAACTGAATTTTAAAAACTTAAGCCTAGGCTCCTAATTAGCACTTCCAGTGCTAGTAACAAAAAGTGTGAAACCAAAATTTTCAGACTCATATTTTCTGTTATGTGTCAAGGCCTCCTTATTTCCAGTCATGGGGAATTTGATTAAACCAAGGAGGTAGCTTGAACTCTGCCGCAATGGCAAGAACAAATCTAATGGAACAATCATTTTAGGGATGATATGGGATAACATGGGGAACTCTACATGCCCCCAAATAATTCACAGAATGGAAACAACCCTAAAAAAGAATCATCTGACTTTGGAAGTTATATAGGCACTGTTACTTTTTAGTCGCATAATTGTAGATGTCACACAAGCATACAGACCAGTATGCAGTTAATAAAAGCTAGTGTTTAAAATAGATGATTGGGGAGCGCCTGGGTGGCTCAGTCAGTTAAGCATCCAACCCTTGATTTAGGCTCAGGTCATGATCTTGGGGTCATGGGATCAAGCCCCACAATAGGCTCCATGCTGAGCGTGGACCCTGCTGGGGATTCTTTCTCTCCCTGTTCCTCTGCTCCTCTTTCCTCTCTCCTCCCTTCTGCCCACTGGCCCACACGTGCTCTCTCTCTCCCTTAAAAAAAAAACCAAAACCCCAAAAAACCCAAAAAAAATGGTGATTGGATTAAAGTGGAGGGATTATTTAATCCTAAAAGAGGACTGGAAAAATATTCTCTCAATAAAATATGAATCCTCTAGGAAAGGGAAAAGATAAGATATACAAAATTTGTCTTAATCTGGGTATTCATAATTAAGAGTTTCTTTTTAGTAGGTATCAAGAGCCTTCATATAATGAAAGCCAAGTGAGAGCTGTGCATATTTTTTTCTATTACTGTATTATCAGGTAGCATGTTATAATAATAAAATTTCCTTACTTCCTTAAGAGATTTAAAAAGAAATGAAATTGTCTTTATCAGAAGAGGATATCATAATCTAGGGAGAAAATAATTAAGACTCTACTTAAAACAATTAGTACTAATGTGTAAAGGTAGAAAGTTCAGGAAATAAAAATTAATATAAATTTAATTTTATTTCTTATATTGCCAACAAAGATGGGTATTTGAAATTATAAAACAATATAATTTATAAGGCATCCAAAATAAAACCATACATACACAAATACCTAGGAAAAAAATGAACAAAATATGTGTCAGACCTATACACATAAAATTTCTAAACATTTCTGAGTGGGATTAAATAAGCAGAAAGATTTACTATGTTCATTGACCAAAAGACTCAATAGTATTAATATGTAATTTTCTCTAAATTGATGTGTAGAGATTTAATTGATCCAAGTTAAAATCTCTGGAGGGTTTTCTTTTTTTTCCTCTGGAAATTTAGCAGCATGATCTAAAATTTGTATGTAAAAGCATAGGAGAACCTAGATTATCCCATTAGAGAAAGAACAAAACAATTAGAGAAAGAACAAAATGAGAGGACTCACACTATGTGATTTCAAGGGAATTATCATCTGCAGTAATGGAGACAAGGTTCTATTGGCATAAGGATAAACAGAGAGGTGAATGGAATGTGAGGTACATACTACATATGTTTTCATTAGGCAACTAAAATATTTTCTTGAAGCGTGTGTGTGTGTGTGTGTGTGTGTTGAGAATTCAAGTATGGTGCAACATCAAAGAGAACTACTGATATAATTTGCTACATTCGTAAACTATAGAAAAAATGGCATTATCCTTGCATGTACATAAAAAAACATTTGAAATAGTTCAAAATCCAAATTTAATATGAAAAGTCTTTTAAAAATCTAAAAGTAGGGGTGCCTGGGTGGCTCAGTGGGTTAAAGCCTCTGCCTTCGGCTCAGGTCATGATCTCAGGGTCCTGGGATTGAGTCCCGTATCAGGCTCCCTGCTGAGCAGGGAGTCTGCTTCCTCTTCTCTCTCTGCCTGCCTCTCTGCCTACTTGTGATCTCTCTCTCTGTCAAATAAATAAAGAAAATCTTAAAAAAAAATCTAAAAATAGATGGGACGTTCATTAGTTATGTAAATGCTATCTACCAAAAAGTACATAAAATATTTGATGATGAAATGTTTCACCTAAAATCAGGAAAATGACATGGAGACCAGCTTAAAATTATAATATAATGGCAGTAGGACCATAGCACCCAGGCATACATCACACTTCAGTTTTAGTCTTAATATTTGACCCAAATCTTCTATTAACTTTCAGCACTAGTATGTAAAAAGTCCAACTAGCCAAATGCATATTTCAACATCATTTTTGGCCCTCCTTAAAGAGTTTCAAAAATTTACCTATCATTCTATCATAGTGATGATTCTGAAATTAGTATTCATGTCTTGAAACGTGAGGTGTAGATTGAAATTCAGAAAGAAATTGTTATTTGGAGGCTCCCAACAATCCCACTTCCTGATATTCACTGTAAAATCCTCTCCCTTTGTATGTGGACTGAAACTAATTACTTGCTTCCAACAAGTAGAATAGGGCAAAACTGATGGAAATTGGCCCTAAAATTAGTTTGTAAAAACTGTGACTTCCATTTTGCTTTTACTCTCTCCTGCCCTCTCACTTGAGACAAGCTGGCAACATGTGAACTTCTCCATGGAGGGACTTGCACAGCAGGAAGCTGAGGGTTATCTTCAGCTAGCAGTTAGCAAGGAACTGAACCTCTTAAACTGCCAGTAAGAAGCACAGTCCAGCCAACTACAGTGAATGTGGAATGGTGAGTGTGGGAGTGATTCTTCTCCAGAGGACCTTCCAGGTGACTGACTGCAGCATGGTGGCCACCTTCATTGCAATTCCTGAGAAACACTGAAACAGAGGCTCCAGATAAGGCAGGTTGTACATGTTCCTGAGATATAAAACTGGGAGATAATACGTGTTGTTCTAAGCTGGTAATTTTTGACATATTCTCAGCATACTATAATGGAAGAAACTATCCCTGGGTCCTGATCACAGTTTTGGGATGTGAACTGGCTTTATCCCCTTCATTACTTTGTGGGGGAAAAGTTCTGCTTTGGGCAGAGGCATGTCTTGTGTTTATTTTCTCTCTCTCTCTCTCTCTCTCTTTTTTTAATTAATTAATTAATTTGAGGGGGGTGTAGAGGGAGAGGGAGAGAGAGAATCTTGAAGCAGACTCTTCACTGAATATGGAGCCTGACAGGGGGCTCAATCCCAGGACCTTGAGATCTTGACCTGAGCCAAAATCAAATATCAGTTGCCTAGCCAACTGAGCCACGCAGCCGCCCCTTATATTTTCTCTTTATTTCAGTTAAAATATTAAGGCTATAACTAAACTATGAAAGGCAGCAATTACAGTGATTATGTAATATTGCTTTAGAAGTTTCCCTTTTTATTTATTTATTTTTTAGCAAATTATCAACATTTTCTGTGACTGGAGGCTGTATAGCAGCTTTCAGAACTCACTCTGTGGATCTCTCATGTTCTGTATTTATGCTTCGTGTGTTTATAAAAGGCTATATTCCTTTACTATTTAATACACTAACATATTAATATATATATATTTACTTAATAGCATGTATGAAAAAACAGTCTCGATATAAAGAACTCATTGTTTTCTTGTCAGTAACACTGTTAACACATTTTTTTGGCGACAACCGGCTATGAAAATAGAATCAGTAGCATTTTGTATCTAATGCTGTTGATGATTTAACAAATGCTGAGAATATGTGCAATGTTTTCAAGGAAACTAATGAAGTATGAATATTGTGAAGCTCCCCATTTTGCTTACTTGATGTAACATTTTAGCCAGGCAAATACAAGGAAGATTTATTACTTTGTAAAACTTTTCACAAAGGGAGTTTTCAAGTCTTTACACTCATTTTTAACACACCATTAAATAAACTGGCAAAAATATATAGTGACATCTGTACTCGTGATACAGAAACAAAAATAAGAAAAAGGATTAGTTCCAAATGCAAATTAGAAGTTATTGTACATTCCCTGGGTATGTGGTAGGTCATGAGAAGGTGCCCACATCTTTCTTAACAGTAGCTATTAATGTTGCACAGATTCTCGATTTTGTGAAACTATGGTTTATGAATATGAGCTTTTTTATTTTTTCAAAATATACTGTGATCTACAGAATTGCCAAAATCCTTTGGCTGACAGTCAAGTGGAGCACAATGTCAAGGACATAAAGAATTTCCTTTTTTCTTTTGTTTTTTAAATAAGAAATTCCATTTCTCAAATACTTCTCAAATATAACATGAGAGGACCATGTTTTTGACGTTAATATCATTAATATAATTAGATATAAAAAATTTGAGTTGGACATTTCAAAATAATGGATTTATAATTTTTAGGATTATGCTTGATAGAAAATCAAAACATATTTTTAGATAGCAGTGTCGTAGAATTTTGTATGGCTTATGCAATAACTTTTCCAACGATATATAAATTATGTGTATAAGAATCCAGGAAGCATCCCATAAAAATACAGCTGTGCATTCTCACCAACTTACACTTCAAACCCACCCCCAGAAGTAACTTCCATTTTGAATTTAATGTTTATTCTTTCTTTTTATTTTTTAAAGCAATGTCATACATTATAAATTTATAAAAATATTGTTTATGATTATTTGGTTTTGAGCTTTCTAAAGATGATATTTTTTGTCTTTCTTACATTGTATTTCTAAGATTCATTTTCTTGATAACAATGCTTTGTCCCATTGATATCTGTTTTATTGTATTATATGTATGTACCATAATTTTTCAGTATTTCTATTAACCCATGTTTGAATGTTTCTAATTTTTGTATTACAAACAATAACACTACACATAATGTTGCTATGAACAGCCTCTGCCTGTACTTGGCATATATAAAAATATTTCTCTACTTTATGTACTGAGATAGAAACTATTGTGCCCTAGGTTATACATGTGTCTGTTTTTATCAGACAAGTTCAGATTATTTCCCAAAATGGTTATGCCAATTACACTCTCACCACCCACGCTTGAGGTTGCTGTTTTTCCACTTCTTTGCCTTCATTTTGGTTTTGGCGTAACTAGTGATTCTAAAATATCATCTTACTGTACTTTACTTTCCATTTTCCTAATGACTAATGAAGTGTGGTATATTTTCGTAGGTTTGTTTACCATTTTCATTTCTTCTATGAAATGGTTGTTTTTGTCTATTGCCCTATTGTGTATTGTCTTTTAGTTTATCTTATAGAGAATTAAAAAAAATATGAAATTAGATATTTTTGTCAAATAATAAGTATACACTCAGAAAATGGTTTAGTGCTCCATCAAAACTGAACATTTTAAAATTGAGAGTGCTATAACTTTGAATAAAATGTTTTTTCAAAATTATTTTTATGTTTATGTGAATAGTGTAGTGATTTCCAGGAAGATTTAATAGAGAGCATTCCTGGGCGCCTGGGTGGCTCAGTGGGTTAAAGCCTCTGCCTTCAGCTCAGGTCATGATCTCCTGGGATGGAGTCCTGCATCGGGCTCTCTGCTCAGCAGGGAGTCTGCTTCCTCCTCTCTCTCTGCCTGCCTCTCTGCCTACTTCTGATCTCTCTCTATCTGTCAAATAAATAAATAAAATCTTTTAAAAAAATGTTTAAAAAAAATAGATAGCATTCCTCTTACATTTTTTCAAAGGATGATATTTTAAGTATTGTGTGACCAAACAAAATATGTGGTATATGAAAATATTTTGAGAAGTTTAAAGTTACAGTAAAATGTAAGTCCTGTTATTCTATTTACTCTAAAATTTGAAAGCATGAACTGTTGTCAGTAGATAATTGTACCTTGAAAGCAGAATGCCAAACTGTGGCATCACCAGCTGAAAGCTCACCATTAGAGAAAATCTATAAACTCCATTTCCAAGTTAGTTCTTTCAGTCCTAGCTGTCTGTAATCCACAGTGATAGCAGGGGCTTGTCCTACAGGCCACATTCCTTGGCTGTCTTGACAAGAATTATACCCTGGAGTCAGCATCTGTTTCAGAGTCCAAAGCCTCAAGTTTAATCCTAGATAAAGTATGAAATGAAAGTAATTCTGAGACTCCTACTATGGAGAAACATCATTGTAATGCACACTAAGCTAGTGTTTATAATTCCATCCTGAAGTCTTGTGGCTAAGTGTCTGGAAGACAGTCCGTAGTACAGCAAGGTTTGTGCACATATTTGTCTCTTTAAGATGGGATTTACAGCCCCAAGGACCTTTTAAGTCGTTAAGCTAATTTCTTTTTTTTTTAATTAAAGATTTTATTTATCCATTCATGAGAGACAGGGAGAGAGGCAGAGGCAGAGGGAGAAGCAGGTTCCCCGCCAAGCAGGGACCCCGATGCGGGGCTCGATCCCAGGACCCTGGGATCATAACCCGAGCTGAAGGCAGTCGTTTAACCAACTGAGCCACCCAGGGGCCCTAAGTTAGTTTCTAAAACTACCCAGGTAATGATTGAGTTAAGCCATGAAAAGGCTGTGTACTGAGTCACCCACACCTCTTGTGTACTTTCTGTTTTACGGAGCACTAATTGTGGTGTCAGGAAGTCTGTCCTGCAAACACAGCTAAGCAGTATCATCTGATTCTGAGAACCTACCACTCCCCCCAGGCATGTTAGTCTGGTAGAAACATGTATATTTATAATATGTATCAATTCCCCTGGAAACTAACTCTGTATTTCCTCAATAATAAATATATGGTTAAGAAGCCACTTTCTTGGGGCACGTGGGTGGCTCAGTCAGTTAAGCGTCTGCCTTCAGTTCAGGTCATGATCCCAGGGTTTGGGGTTGAGCCCCAGGTTGGCTCCTTGCTCAGCGGGGAGCCCGCTTCTCCCTCTGCCTGCCCCACCCCCACCTTGGGCTCTCAACATCTCTGTCAAATAAATAAAGAAAGTGTTAAAAGAAGAAGGAGGAGGAGGAAGAGGAGCAGCCACTTTCTTTTTGGGAGGCATAGCTATTTAATATGAAGTTAGGAATTCTGCCCTGGACATGGTTTTATCACGGATATGATGACAGAGAAAATAATTGACCTCTTGAGTGAGAAATACCTTACTTGGAAGATAGTCTCACACCCATGGATCACAGGGAATGCTGTCCTGGAGGTGACTTTATGTTGTTATAATAAAGAGATTTCAGACTTGGAGCTATGAGTAGATCACAGAATGATATCATTTTTGCTAGGGAAGCAGGTCTTCCCCATTTTTGCCCCATTGACCCAAAAAATGACATAAGCTTTCTTACTTTCTTTTTCTGTTATTAAATGAATTTCAGTTCTCTTTCTGTGTTCTTATAGGAAAAAAAATTTATCAAGCATTTTGCTAATTTTGCTGACAAATCACACCCAGTAGTAAATAACATTTATTCTAAGTGCTAATTTTTTATTTTAACTAAATAAACTCTTTACAATTAAATATTCATATTACCATGCCAGAGATGCTTGGAGGTCATTTAAGGAAAGTTATTATATTTTCATGTCATTTTTAGTCAATTTTAGAATTAGATTTTAGAATTTTAGAATTAGATTGCTTATAAACTATTTTACTTGTAGCTAAAAACTATTTAGCTGTACTGTGCCAGAGAATAGGGGATTAAGTATGCTGCTAATCACTTGTGTTATCTACCAAATTGAGAAAATAAAGCAAAGAACGGCAAGGAGAAAAACCGATTATGTGTGCTTGGAGTTAACTATAAATTGAGAATTTCTAAGGTAGAAAGGAATGACCCTGGTGAGGGACTGTTAATAGATATAGAGTTTTGGGGAGATGATGTTGAAAATGTTCAAAAATTGATTATGATGGTTGCACAACTCTGCTAATGTATGAAAAATCTTTGAATTTTAAACTTTAAAAGAGCTAATTACATGGTATGTAAATTATATCTCAATTACATGCAAACACATTCTGTTCTACTTTAATACTCTTGCTACTGGAAAATACAACAGTGGAAACTACAGAAAGAAAACAATAATAAAAATAAACAAACAACACCCTCTCTTTGACATACTACTTACTTTCTTGGTACTGTACAATCTAAAGGAAGAGAAATACCACCTCTAATAATTAGAGGACTATTCAAGTCCCAAATGCTAAATAACTTGCCCAAAGACATAAAGCTTATATGTAGTAAATGTAGAATAAGTGGAAAAGACATTATTTCTATGATTAATCTGTGAGCATTAAAACAAAATATTTTTTTTCTGGATAAAACAAGTAGTATGGTAGAATATAGATTAAAATAGATCTGCATAGCTTAAAGTGATCATATAAATCCTCCCCCATATATGCATACATATAAGAAGACTTCACATATGCAATTTCCCATTGTACCTATGGGGATATTTTCACAGGTATATTTTTTTCAAATCAATTATCTTCCATTTAGAATTATACATTCTATTACTAAGGACCTATTTATAATATTATATATGTTTAGGTATATAATTTTAAAACAATACTTATTTTATATATTTTTCCCCAAATCATAAAGTATATATCCAATGTTTTAACTGGACAATTTTCATTATAATGCATAGTTATAAAAGGAATTATAAATAGAAATCATGTATATTCTAATTCTACATGAAAAAAAGTGTGTGTGGGATCAAGAATAGCTGAATCTGGTTGAGTCTTACATCTATTCTAATTACTCTATTTCTGATGGGCCCACTCATTCTTAAATAATCAGCTATGCCCATATATACCTTTGTACATTGATGACACTATGCTTTCTGCAAGGAGTGTTCTTCCACCCTCTATCCATCTGTCTGACTGACTCAATATTCTTCAAAAAGTCAGGAACTCAGGGGTGGATATGTGCAACTAGTCAATGCTGACTAGTAACCTAGTAACTACTGCATGGTGGCATGGTGAATTCACAAAGTCACGGAAAGCAGGGAAACCTAGAAAATGATTTAATGTTTCACTGAAGCCCAACTACAGGACTGTGGTTTCACTAGACAGTTGCGTGCATGGCTGAAGGTGCAAGACCAGGAACACTTATAAAAATAGGGAAGGAAGATGGTCTTTAATGAGAAAAAGTTCGGGACTAAGGGGGCCAAAATGTCTAAGACATCTTAAAATGGCATGTCAAAGTACAACGGACTGTCTTCCTATGGACCACAAATGCCATTTGAAAAACTTCTATTTCTTTGAAACAACTTGTCTAGTACTGTCAATCAATCTTCCGTTTTGTTCAATTTTCTCACATCTGTTTTTATATTTGCTGGAGAATCCAACTCTTCTAATACCTGAGTTTAAGCCATTGATACATGATAACTTTTTTTTAGTTGACAATGTATACGTTTGCTCATTTCTTTAAGATTTACACCTTGCCTACTTCCAGGATGCATTATCATAGCATTAGTTCATTGGCTTTATTTTTTAGTTCACTTTTAAGAAAGACAACCCTGTAGTGGTAGGAAATAATCTACCATTCTCTGGAATGGGTTACCAAGTCATGAAAGATCATGCACAATAAATGACCAGTTTAGGTGGCGATGATACGGCCTTGAAATTGCATAAGTATAGGCATAATTTTAGAAAAGAATTCTAAGTTTATACAAATCTCTACCATTGCTCCTACAAATATTGTCCTTTGGAAATTAATTATCCAGAAAGGAGTTTGTCCAAATAAACCATAATTAAATACAACAGAAATTCCCCATAAGATCTGAAGATACACTAAATGAATGTGAACGTTTTTTGAAAAATATTATTTTTAAATGATGAAGTTATTAATGACTGAAACAAAATTCCACCATTAGGATAATAAGTTTGTATAACCATAACTTTAAAATCTGCTTTCTTACCCAATATGTCAATTAAATAAAATTTGTCAACCTTTGTGTGGGCATAAGATAGAATTAGGGGAAAAGTTGATGTAGAAATTTAGAAAAGTCAGAATTGCAAGTAAACGGGGCGCCTGGGTGGCTCAGTGGGTTAAAGCCTCTGCCTTCGGCTCAGGTCATGATCTCAGGGTCCTGGGATCGAGGCCCACATCAGGCTCCCTGCTGTGCAGGGAGCCTGCTTCCTCCTCTCTCTCTGCCTGCCTCTCTGCCTACTTGTAATCTCTCTCTCTGTGTCAAATAAATAAATAAAATCTTAAAAAAAAAAAAAAGAATTGCAAGTAAACGTTGCCTACTTGTAATCTCTCTTTCTGTGTCAAATAAATAAATAAAATCTTAAAAAAAAAAAAAGAATTGCAAGTAAACGTTAAGTCAGTTTTTAGAAGAAAAATTACAACTAATTAATGAAAATATAGTCTGTTATCACTGTAAAACATATCGTGAAATTGAAACATATTATAAGTTGGATTATTTTCCTACACAACCACCCATTACTCTTTGTATATTTACCACTGAAGTTATAGCAATTTACATTTAGATTCAAATAGTAATGTAGGGGAGATATTTTATTTTTATTTTATTCTTTGATATCCCTAGCCTCTTATGAAGAATTTGAGAATATATTTTTGTTTTTCAACATAATTTATCCTTTAAAAATAAACACAATTTCTAATTTTGGAAGAAACCAAGTACGTGCTTTATAAAAGCCAAGAGTCTTTTTACACTCTTTTCCACAAATTTAAATTGGCATACAGATACTATGGATCATAAATATATATATCAATTATAGCTTGACTTTTAATTATTGCCTTGAAAATAATTATTTTTAAAAATAAGAGCAATTTCAATTTTGGGGATCCTCAAGCACACAAAAAAACTAGGTGAGTGAAAGAGAAATTCCTCACCAAGTTGATGATTCATATATATCATCACAAAATAAAGCATTTCTTTTTAGATGCAGTAGATGTTTTCTCATGATTAAGGTTAATGACATATCTCATTGCTATTCAAAATCCCACTGAGAGACAATTTTAGAGCAAACTACAAGTAGGAAACAGCTACCAATATTTAATAGAGTACCACAATGGAAAATTGAAAACTGCAGTGTGCTGGTCTTACGGGAATCCTGGTTTGCATTAGCAGAGCCAAGGACTTCAGCTTTTTACCTCATGTAAACATACATGACTTCAGAGATAAAACAGGGGGAAAAGCCTGAACAAGTAAGGAGATACACAATGAGAAAAGCAGCTAGATATTACTCTGTTTCCTATTCAAAAACTACTTGGTTCCCAGGAAAATATCTTAGGAAATTATTTGTGATGATTTGCCTCTAATGGAAAGGAACCATAGTGTAGCTATTGTTAAGAGCAATTGACATCCATTTTCAAGGCAAATTGAACGACCTGGTGTTGTGTTGACAAAAAGGTATGGAACCTACAACTGCTACGTGCTAGTATATAATAAAGGGGTTTTGACATAGAAGTTTACTCAGGCTTAAATTTTCTTACTCCAATCTACAGGAGGTTTAAAATAAAAATCAAATTATAATCAAGAAGTTAAATGTAGAGACATGTTAAACTACAATTTACTTAGTCCCCCAAAGATTGTTCTGAATCTAAAGAGTGGTAAAAGCCTACTTACTTTACTCTCAGAAAAATAAACGCTTTCCATTAAATGGTCTTTTCCACTAGTCCTGTACAGGGTGACTCTCACTATGGCAAGGGAAAGAGGGATGTGGTTCTCATAGTTCTCATATTAGATAAAATCTATTGAGTTAAAATTTGTGGAAACCCACATTACATGTGGACCCCAAAAGTCAACCCTCTCCTCTATTTTTCATTTGGGGGATCCCATCTGCTATTTTGTGAGGACAGTGAAGAGTCTTACGGAGAGGCCCACATATGAAACAGCTAAGGCATCTTGCCAACGTCATGTGAATGACACAGCAAAGACATGGATTCTCCAGTGTCAGTCAAGCTTTTCTGTGACTACAGCCCAAGCTGATATCTTGACTGCAAACTTTGAAATACTGGAGCCAGAGTTGCCCAGCTAAGCCATTTCCAAGTTCCTAACCCACAAAAACTGAAATATTAAATGCTTGTGTTTACAAGCCTCTAAGTTTCAGACTATTCTTTGACACAGCAATAGATAACTAATAAAACACAAATAAAATGTAATGATTTATTGTGAAAGGAAAAACTATAGAAGGATATCATTCAAAAAAGAAACATGAATTGTAGAGAGAAAAACAAAACAAAGATAATTTCCAGAGCTACAAAGTTAAAGGTTAATCTTAGCTCTTTAGGAATGAGGACCAAAATTTTGTATCTTTTTAGAATTATTTATGTATTCATATATGTATTAAACTGTGCATGATCTTTGTTCTGAATAGGGATCCATTCCTTATTACAGACCTGTTCTTTTCTTCATAATTTTTCAAGTTAGGTAATTCCTGTAAGTATTACTGTGTCTAGATACCCGAAGTTACAAACCCTATTAAAATACATATTCTGATATTCATATAAGTAAGCCCATTTAAGGAGTATTCTTTACAGAATTGAGTACTGACTATTTTACTAATCAAATAGTCTCACAAAATTGAGTCAATAAAGCAGTGTATATAAATTCAATTAATTTTATTACTAAATATTTCCTTTCTCTTTTTCTGTCTAAATATTTTCAAGAAACTTATTTTTATGATTTTCTCTTTTTTATAAGAGAAATGTGAAACAAGAGTATGACATTTTGCCACTGATTTCCTATTATTCTAAGCTAAAGGAAAAAAACTAGAGTTGTGTTTTGTTAGATTTTACATGCAACATGATGTGTGTCAGTGTGGGTGTGTCTGTCTGAAAGTTTGTTCATGACTTACCCAGGGACTGTTTTTACTCTCTTCCTAATTCTAATAATTTTCTAGTCTTATTTATTTGAATCAATTTTTGAACATCTATTATGTGCCAGTTCTCAAGGATAAATAGCAAATTAAAAACTACAAAGTCACTGATCTTATAAAGCATACAGTCTACTGAAGAAGTCAGAGGAAAAAATATACAAAACATAAATAAAGCAAGAAAATTCAGTAACTGCCTTGAGGGGGAAAAAAAAGAATGCTTAATTGGACCTACTTTCCTAGCATTCTCACAGAAAGCATCTCCAAGTAGATGAGACTTGAGCTGAGATCTGGAGGATAGAATGAATGAGCACTGAGAATAACAGGAGTGGAAGCTAAGACAAGTCCATCTATGAAAATTGCTTATAGAAAAGATAGTATGGGAGAGGAGTGGGAAGACCACGATGGCTTGATCATACTGATTAGGGGGCATGTCGACTAGAAATGAGGCCAGAGAGGGTGACACGGGTGAGATGATAAGTAGTAAAGATCTCATTTTATGTGTAATGAGAATTATTGAAGCATTTAGTATAGTTGTGATGTAAATTATGTAATGTACATCTTACGTTTACAGAGTTAACTGGTTAAAAAAATGATAAGAGAATGCAGATAAGAAAGGATAGAGAATTGGATGTATCCAACTGAGAGAGAATGGTTGTTTGGGGGATGATAGTTACAGTGGTGATGGATAGAAGCCAATTAATTCAAGAGACATTATTAAATAATATGGGCAAGTATCAATGATTTTATTAATTAAAGGAGAGAAAGAAGGCTAACTCTTACGTTTCTGAATATAGTTTCTGGGTGTGTAGTTGTCAATATTTAACTAAACTAGGAAATATGATTATTGCTTAGTATATATATGGGAATTGGTAGAAAAATAAAGATCTTTGAAATTCAAAGTATTGTCACTCTTACTCAAGTTGTGCATACAACTATGTTCTCGGTATCATATTCATATTAAAACATTTTCCTGTTGATTTTATTTATGTCTGTCTTTTGATTTTTGGTCAATTTCTCTAAATTAGTCAAATGACCTGGAATCTATATGTTCTGTAGTTCTTTGAGAACCTTGAAAAAGTTCTATCTCACTCATCAATATAAGTTCAGTACAATTGTCACAAAACTCTCTGGCTACTTGAAACCCGAAGTCAAAAATTACAGATAAGACCGTCATACCTTAACATCCCAGGTTTTGAAAGGTTGAAGAAGAAGAAAAAGAAAAGAAGGAGAAAGGAAGAGGTAAAATGGGAGTTCGTGTTGTTTTGTGTGTGTGTGTGTGTGTGCTCATAAATAAAATGTCCCATTCCTAGTCGAGTGCAATCTGATAAAGAGCTTACCCAAGATCATTTACAATGCGAGACTACTGTTCTAGAACCTCCATCTGGTAAAACAGCCATCACTGGACAGCTGGGGCATTTTATAACAGTCTATGTGAAACAAGGTGATAAGAAGCCATTCTATTTCTTAATAGCCATTCTTATTCCAGTCCATTTTCCTGCTTAATATGCTTTCTTGGAACCCAGGGAGTCCCAGGTGTTACTAATACATTTGTGTGAAATTCTCACCTTTCTGCACACTTGACTATGACCATGAATGTAGCACAAGTCATCAGTTGCTCAGTATGCTCAGTGAGATGCAAAATATATAGAAAAACAGTTGGCAATATGTATTGCGTTCCTAGTAAAATTTGGCTAACCCCTGTTAGCCATATGTACTGCATTTTAATTGTCTACTTTTGCAAATATTCTGGCTCACTGTAGTCTCTCTTGGAAATTGTTTATATTGGTTATATGTTCCATTTGCAGTATTAGTTACAAAGGTAATTAGTGAATTGAGTAGTAGGATATATATTTTAGAAAGACGTTGCTAATAATCTTTATTATCAAAATATTAGTTATATAATGACAGTGAAAATAATAAAAATATAATTTGCTGTTAAATTAACTTTAGTAAATGATAATGTCTACCTGTTCTATGAGCCAAGCACATCTTGGTTTCTTTTTCTTTTTTTTTTTTTTTCCCCCACATCTTGGTTTCTTAGGTTTTCTGTTTGTGGGGGTTTTTTTGGTTTATTTTTTTTACTACATTTTTTTGGTCTAGGTCATTTACTACTAGCACGTAATATCACGTTTTGAACCTGATCTTCCTTAATCTTCTCTAGTTTCCAGCTTCCTTGAATTGGCTCTTGTTCTTCTTCCCAATGTCTGTTTTACTGGAAGAGTCTTCCCTCTGTAGCTAATTAAATTATGCTTTTTTTTTTTAAAGATTTTATTTATTTGACACAGAAAGAGAGGGGAAGAGAGCAAGCCCAAGCAGGGGAAGTGGCAGGCAGGGGAGAAGCAGACGCCCTGCTGAGCAAGGAGCCTGATGTGGGGCTCGATCCCAGGACCCCAGGATCACATCCCCAGCCAAAGGCAGCCACTTAACTGACTGAGCCACCCAGGTGCCCCAAATTATGCTTTTTCTTAAGACCACAAGTCAGTTATTTTTTCAGGCAAATCTTTCTTGACAGATCCTTAAATTACAGCATGTGGATATGTCCTGCCTAGTGCTTATTATAATTGAAAGTTTGTATTTCTTTATATGCTCCTTTAATCTTTGATTGAGGTCTCCTTTCTTCACAAAACTGTAAGTCTCCTGAGGATGGAATCTGTATTTTTATTGCCTGATATAAATTAAATTAAATCATCAAAATAATTTATGCAAAAGAAAGAAGGGAAGAAATCCATACAAATTGTAAGTTGTTTGAGCTAAACACCGTGCATTTATTATTTCAATAAGACATGCTAATCTCGGGGTGCTTGGTGGCCTCAGTTGGTTAAGCATCAGAGTCTTGATTTTGGCTCAACTGGTGATCTCATGGGTCATGATGTCATAGGTCTTGAGATTGAGTCCTGCCTTGGGATTCCCACTCAGAGGGGAGTCTACTTGAAGATTCTCTCCCTCTGCCCCTCCCTCCACTCACACATGCACACACTCATGCTCTCTCTTTTTTTTCTAAAATAAATCTTTTTTTAAAAAAGAAAGACATCCCAATCACTTTATATGAGAGCTATCATTATTTCTATTTTTCAGAGTAGACTAGGAAGTTAATTTTTTATAGGTAGTAGAAACAGAACACTGAACTGGAACACTTTAATTTGTTTGTCCATGCCTTTGGTCACTATTCTATCTAAACTCATAAAAAATAAAGAGAACCTATAGGAGCTGTCATTATAATCACCTCATTTCATTCTTATAAATATTCTAAACAAAATCACTTGTCTTTTTTATTAGATGGAGACTATATATATTTACAACTAGCCATTTCACTGTGTGGTTTCAAAAAGGTGCTATTGACCAGAAAACATTGTAAATTCAGCGTAATGTGATAGATATACAGTACTAGTGGTAGAATCGGAGAGGGGTTTGAGCTGCAATTCCATTACTTACTAGTTATATAAGCAGTTACTACTTTGAATATTAGTTCCCTATACAAAATGAGGATTATAATAATTCAAATAAAAATACATAAAATTGCTTTAGTTCTATTATGAGCCAGGCACTGTGCTAACACAGAATTGTGAAACATGTGATTGTATCAGCAAAAAATGTACTTTAACTCTAAAGTACTATTTGTATTTTATGTATTACCTAAAAACATCTTTTTTTTCTTGTTGAAAATGTGTACTATTTACCAAATTTATTTAGATGAGTTTGCAGAATTCTATTAAGTTCTCTGCTTAAGTCTGAAGAGTTTCAGGTTTGTAAATAACATTTATCCCCCATTCCATAGGGAGATATAACTAGGAATGTAACATTCAAGTCTACTCTATGCTCCATCACTTGCTACTCCCTTACTAATTCACTTACTTCCTCAGGGGGAGGAAGAGTGAGTTAGCTGGTGAATAAGTTTAAATGAGGAAGCAGCCAATTTTTTTTTTCCTTTCTTCTTATCCGCTGCCTATTCTGAGATTATATTCAGGATTACCCAGGACTACCCTCTGCTTTAATAGTATATAAAGGATAGGTCATTCCCATTGGAGAGACCTACAAATCTTATTCTGTGCCAGTGACTGGGTAAACACAGGTGTTTCATTCAAGGGTAAAGATGAATAAGTCATAGCCTACGAAATGTGTCTCAAGGTCAGCTTCATTACTAACAAAAGAGATAGATCTCCATCTGTCTGAGACTTGAATCTATCTTTTAATTGGTTTTGAATTCAGGTAACAAAGAAAGTTTTTACTTATTAGCCCCACAAATACCCCAGTGATTTTGCTTTTATACCTAACTCTTTGGTATTTGACATTTAAAAGATTGATTATAACTATCAAAATAAAAATAATTAATATTCTAATATTCTATAAATATTCATTTTAAACTTACTATATATCAATTGTCTAAATATGGATATACTTGTTTTAAAAAAATCAGCTTTCCCCTTGATTATCAGATAAACCAATTTAAAAGTACTTTGTAAACAATTAAGTGCTATAATTGGTAAGCTGCTATTAATATTTTTATAAATTATATTTATTAATATAAAAATTATAGGAAAGATATCATCTTTCTGCTTAGGGTGTTGGCCCTGTCAGAAATGGGGTAACTTATGGACAGGGAACACTATACTTTCCCAAAGATACCCTAAGATAAATATCTCATTGTTTTTAGAATTGTCTGAAATGACTGGCTATAAATAGCTTTGAAATAATAGATGTCCCTAGTTTTTAATATGGGTTCTTGCTACTCAACGTGTGTACCCTGGGCCAACAGCATTATACCATTACTGGGAGTTTCTTATAAATGTAGATTCTTAGAGCCTTACTCAAAACCTACTGAATCAGAACATGCATTTTTTTTTCAAAATCCCCATGTAATTATAGTTTTAGGAGTATTTGAGAAGTCTTGATAAAGGTCAGACAAGTGAAATAAAATTAGAGAAGTAAAGAAATTCTACCTCTGTGCCATAAAGTCAAGATATTTTTTTGCTAAAATATTTATGCCCCCCAGATGATACCTTCCTAATATTCCAATAATGAATAAATTAAAATGTGTTCAGTTTCTCTTATTCTATTCCCTGTGTGATATATGAGAAGCATCAGTGTCATGAGGCTGTCTGAATTTCAGAGTTTCCGGAAAACTCTAAACCATGGACTCATGTTCAAGATAGACTTTTTCATTCTATTCTATGCCTCCATGACTGAGTTCAAACATTATCGGCCTCCAACATTAAGGAGAGTCAGTTGCTCTTTATCAGGGCATGTGTCATGGCAAATAATAGTCCACTGAACATTTCAGCCTGGGAACACTATAAATAATGTAGACAACATATGTTGGTTTGCTCAGTATAGTCCTCGATTATTCCTTTCATTTTTGCATAATTAGTAATGGTGCCCCATTTCCATTTGAATGATAAATTCTATGGTCACTCTGTCTATAAATAAATCAAACAAGAATACCTGAATGACTGCCTAAGGATTGTCATCACATAACTTACTATTTTCTTAGACTTACTTTTACAATACGAATAGAATTTTAGGGCAATTTCTACTCCCAATATGTTTGAAATAGAGCCTTTTTGAGGAAACTTCATACTGTTTCTAAAGTGGCTGAACATTTTGTATTTTTTACATTCTACCAACAAGGTACAAGTATTCGAATTTCTCCACATCCTCATTAACAATTGCCTTTTTGGGGGCAATGGGGTCAAAAATGGCCATCATAAGGAGTAAAGTCATAGCTCTTTTTTTATTTGTTATGTCCCTCAAGTTGAGTGCCTTTACTTATACCTGTTTGCCATTTGTATGCCTTTTTTTTTTAAAAGATTTTATTTATTTATTTGACACAGAGAGAGAGATCACAAGTAGGCAGAGAGGCAGGCAGAGAGAGAGGAGGAAGCAGGCTCCCTGCCGAGCAGGGAGCCTGATGCGGGCCTCGATCCCAGGACCCTGGGATCGTGACCTGAGCCGAAGGCAGAGGCTTTAACCCACTGAGCCACACAGGCCCCCAATGTATGTCTTCTTTGAAGAAATGTCTATTCAAATCCTTTTATCATTTGTTAATTGGGTTATTTATTTTTGTGTTGTTAAGTTGTAGGAGTTCTTTATATATTTTGGAAATTAACCCCTTATGAGATATACACCTGGCAGATATTTTCTACCATTCTGTGTGTTGCCTTTTCACTCTGTTAATTGTTTCTTTTGCTGTGCAGAAGCTTTATAGTTTGATGCACTCCCACTTGCTAATTTTGCTTTCATTGCCTGTGCTTTTGGTGTCAGATCCATGAGATCAATGCCAAGACCAATGTCACAAAGCTTTTTCCCTAGGAGTTTTACAGTTTCCAGTCTTAAGTTTGTCTTTAATCCATATTGAGTTTATTTTTGTGTATAGTGTAAAATAGGAGTCTAATTTCATCTTTTGGCATATTGCAGCTTTTTTTTTTTGGTATATGAATTATGCCTCAAAAGGCTGAAAAAAAAACAGAAAATAAAGTCTTGCTAAATAGAGATTTATAACTAAAATGCTTCTGAATGGTTTCTTTCTCTCTTCCATGCCTTTCCTTCCAAATACCACTATAGTCTAATTTTACTTATTAAACTGATACAATGTAGAAGTTGTGATTACTTCATGATGAAAGGTTTTAGATCTTGCATGCTATAAATATACTAAAGCACTACTAGTGAAAGATATTGTGCTATATCTTGTTTAGGACATGGAATGCTACATTTAACCTTTCTCTATGTTCTCCAGCTAGAGAGGAGGAGAACTAGATTAGAATATGAGACTCTAAGCCCATGGTTATTTTCATTATTCTTCACTGTAGATTTCTGTATATTTTTTTATACTACCACCAGTATTCCCTGAAATTAAGGGAAAAGCTTTGTGACATTGGTTTTTCAGATAGGGAACACAACCAAAAGACATAAGCCTCAGGATTCCTTCAGAAGCCTGGTTCCTTATAGAAACTGTTGCAGGTTCCTAGAAACAGACTCTGAGTGGAAAGTAGAGACCAGGAGTCTTGTTAGATGTGACCTGCAGATCATTACCTGCACACAGGAAGGGAAACAGGATTGGGAAAGGCAGAAAACTGGAACAAAAAGTAGTCTCAGAAGACCTCACAGGGAACTCTGTAGTCAGGATGGCCCATCAGAACTATCTCAGATTTATGCAAGGTTGCTAGGCCCATGCATACTCCTCATCAACCAGCTAAACTCCCTGAACCTATGGTTTCTGATTCAACTAGTTGGGAGAGAGAAAAGAAGGAAGGCAGGCCAACCAGGATGAAAGAACCTCTTCATGTCCCCTTCCAGTAAGGCTTTTGTATGGACTGAGATAAGACTGGATAGGAATGGTTTTGCACAGCTCAATATGTATTACTATTTCTAAATAAGAAGGAGTTCATGCATGTAATGAAGTATGCCTGCAAGCATTTTGGAAATTAATGTTCATAATAGAGCGTTCTATTTGAAAATGGTCCCAACATCAGTCAGTTATGCCCCTATAAACAACACTCTTCTCAAATGGTTTGTAGGGATAAAAAGAATGTTAAAATTGGGCAACGAATCCCAGAGTATGCCTGACTTTCTAAAAATATTGATTATTTTAAACAGCTTAGATCTCCAATTTTCATGATTTTTAGTTCTACACCAAATCATAATATTGGAAGAAGTATCACAACTTGAATAAATTGCAAAGGTAGGACAGCAATATGATTTATTTCAACTCAAGTAAAGAAAAATTTTGTACCTCCAAGCTGACAATCTAACTAGAAGATGCATGTTGGAAGAGAGTTAATGTAATAAATCAGTTGCATAAAGAATTTTCTCTTTTGGTAAATAAGTAATTGGTAAATGCTTTAGATTTGCAACACATGTGGGACTTAGACTGCCATAGGCAGAGATTTAGGGCTGGCTAGTTTTGTACTTTATGCCAGGTGCCAGTGTTGGCAGGAAAAAATCTGGAGAATTGAAGGGATATAGAGAATTACCTGGCCTCACTGTTGTTTAACATAGAAGAGATGTGCTATTCTGCACTGACGCCCTAGGGAAGCAACTGCCAAAAACTCAGTTCTCTTACTAATGCTGCAACTACATTTCCTGCTATAGATGATAACGAAACCTAAGTAAATCTAAGACTGAAAATATTGCTTTTATTTTTTTCTGTCGTTATCTGCCATCACTACCTTTTTCCAGGAGACTATAGTCCAGGGCATATGTAATTATATACACTTACTGAGTTTAGAAGCCTTTACCCGGTGCCAACACTACTGGTAGGAGAACATCATCTTTTCTCTCCTTTCTATCTCACTGTGGAGATACATTCTGAAGTTGTTATGCAATTAATCATTTTTAAAAACTTCAATGTATGGGGAATTTATTTGTTCAATAGCATTGAATAATTCAAGGAACACATCACTTAGAGTCAGAAATTTGGGGTTCGATAGCCATTTACTAGCTACACCTTAAAATTATCATTAATCCCCCACCTATATTGCCATCTTCGAAGTGGGAAAATACGTTTCTCAAAATTCACACCAGGAATAAAGGGATGATAGAAAAATAGGCAGCAATACAGATCTCCTAGCACCCATCTTTATAATTTTTCAGGTCATTTATAATCATTTCCTTCAGATGGATAATTTGTAAGGTGGAAAAATCTACTTGATTTTAAACAGATAAAACAAGTCCTAAAATGAAGTGACATGACTCAAAATGTTCCTTGAGTTTTGGCCTTAACTTCTGTGTGAAATGATGAATTTAATGGCAATTAGACAGAAACAAAGAAAAGCATTTCAGGCACAATTATCAAGCTGCTAATATCCTCAGTGAAGCAGAGCGTGATTTGTTTCTGTTGCCTTGTTCCGTTCCATTTGGCTGGAATCCCGGTTTATCCAGGCGTTCATGTATGGTTGAAATTAGTGAAAGTCTCATGCTTCCAGATTTTTTTCAGTTCTTTGTCTAATACAACACCTGCTTTCTTAGTGCTTTTCTTTTCAGATATCCAGAGCCTGAGAGCAAAGTTTATAGACTCATTTCTATTCTGATCCTTGAAGATCATTTTCCATCCTGCCTTTCTCAACTTTCAGATTTGTTCACTATTAAATTTCCCTCTACATATCCCTGTGTTTTGTTTGTTTGTCTTTGTTTCACAGTTCTAAAAGAGCTTAAAAATTAAAGAAAGAAATTGTTTTGGCTCTAACCATACCTATTTGAATTAATATTTCCTATCTTAGAAATAACTGAATAGAAATATTATCTAAAAATATTTATACTGCTAAAATTACAGCTACTAAAAGAAGACAAACACAGATTGGTGCATGTTCCAGTTCTCTGCTTTCTCTATATTCATCTTCTTCTCTCTACTGTCATTCTACAAGGAGGAGACTTTTGCAAACCCAGTAGTTTAATAATTAGCAATCATTGCACATCATTTAAAGGGGGAAAGGCCAATTGAGGAGAAACGATCAAATTCTGGCTAAAATATTTGTTATTTTCAAATATTTCTGAGAATTAAAAAAATCGTGTTTAATTTTTTGGTTCTTGTAGCCAATATAACAAATAAAAGCATTAAATATGGCCATTTTCTAATACTAGTTTCAGAAATGCTGACACTAAATATACACATAAGTGATATCTGAAAATTAAATATATATAGAGCCTTCAAAAACAATGAGAAATAAAGAAAATAAAGAACGTGACAAGCTAAATTTTTAAATTTATATTATAAATTTGCTATCATTCCATACAGACACACACACACACCCACCCATAATATCTCCACATTAACGTGGTGCTACCAAAAGTGAAATACAGAAAATTAGTTTCAGATCTGGCCCCAAAGTCACATCATTCAGATTTGTCAGGCACACAGAACACAGAATACAGGTGAGTAGAAAAATCCATGTTAATGCTCTCCTTGTGTTGCTATTGGCAGAGCTTTCCTAGCTGAGGGGGCAGACATTTAAATGTCCACATAAAATGTAAGAGAAACATAAAAAAGAAATTTAAATGTGACTTGATACAACATTAAGTTCTCAGTATAACTCCAGCATTTTAACCACTATCAATATCAGTCATTCAAACAAGTTACAGCAAACTCAAGCCAAAGCTCCTTTAAAAAAAAATGTTTTAGCTAGAAAAAATTCTCTTTCATGGGCTTGCAAGAGGGACAAAATCAATGGAAATAGATGGAAGCAGAAGGTATTCCACCAGAATGAAATGCAAGGGAGAGAAGAGGAACACTTAAAAATAGATTTTCAAATTTAATCACCTCCAAGCATAGTATTTGTTAGGTTTTTAAAATGCAGAAGACACATGGCAGCATTTTGTTTTAAGCTCAGCAAACTTAACAGGCTAATTTGTGACACCTGTCCCTATTGCTACTTAACATACAACACATACCGAGTGTATGTGCAAAAACCTGAAAAGCTTAAGTATATTTAGCATAACAAACATTTTGTGAGATTCTAGGTGCAGGTGTTATGGTTAAAAAAAACCTTATAAACGTACCTACAAAATCCTGACAGATGAGTAAGTAGGAACTGCAATGATCTTGTGCTGTTGGAGAATAGGAGAATACTACTAATTAATTACAATACTTACTATTTTCTCTTAAGCTACAGATCTCCTTTGACAAAAATACAAAGTTAGCTTTGTAAATGGTAAGCACATAGAGCCTTTGCTTCTCAATCCAGGTGGTAGTCACTACTGTGATTATAAGTATCATCATAATAAACATTTTAGTGCTAAGCTTTCCCTATATTATCCTTCACAGAAAATAGGGTCGCAACAATACAATAGGTACCTGTTTTATTGGCGTTGCTCTCATTTCCAGACGTTCATTCTAGTTTAATTATCTGACTACCATAAAATCTCTGTACAAGACTAGGTTGGAAGAGCAAACACCTGGATTCTAGTATGCATTTCTCTATTGTTTATTGTAAATTACTTACAACATTTTTTGCTCTGCATTATTTCCAAACAGCTAAGCCCCTTGTGATGTGATCTCTCAATCAATGACAAGGTACCCTTGTCATTGAAGCATTTTTCTCACCACATATTTTTGCATTGTCACAGATTCCAAGGTTCTCTGCTACTTATAGAAACTTTCACATATCTGTCACCTGATTTTTTAAAAACATAGAAGGACACCTGGGTGCTCAGTCAGTTAGGCATCTGACTCCTGATTTTGGCTTAGGTCATGATCTCAGGGTGGGGAAACTGGACTCCTCACTGAGCGTGGAGCCTGCTTTGGATTCTCTCTCCCTCTCTCTCTACCCTTCCCCTGCTCATGCTCTCTCTCTCTCTCTCTTTCTCTCCCTAAAACAAAACAAAAACCACACATATAAAAATGTGCAAGAAAAAATTCCAAATAAAAGACTTTTTAGTATCAGCTTTTACACTACACACACATATCTATAAATGATTTAGCTACTTGTCATAATTCAACTGAGGGGTCTTTAGGTAGTTTTAGGGCTAATTTGCTTAGTTGACCTGAAGGAAGAAATAGATGTATTTATATCTTTCTTAAGTGGTTCTTTATAACTATTAAGATGTCTTTAAAATAGAAACTGTAGGAGTTGGCATTTTAGAATTCATTCTGCCTTTCAGGTAATTTTTCTTTCACTCAGTCTTTGGAACAACATATTTCCCCCAAAGGAATTTAAGGAAGTTGATGGCAACTGTTAAAATAATAGGAATCCTATGTCAGTCAGAGGTTAGCAATACAATTAAATTCCATTCAAAAAGCATTTACAATGGGCTTAATTAAATAAATTGGTATAACTTGCAAAACTTCATGAAATGGTAACATAAATATATATTCCCCTATGCACAAGCTTATGCATCTACAATATAGGTACCTATCTGTGTGCTTTCTATTAAAAAGAAAAATATATAGAGAAAACCATGTTGCACTGGCTACAAATGTTAAGATTTACCTTGGAAAAAAATTCAACTAATAGGGAATTTTTAAAAATCATATCAGAATTAAATAATCCATGAGTTAAGCCATCTTCTTAGATATAATTCAGCAATGAGGTAAGACCTTTAAGGTCTTGATTAAGTATCTAAGCTAATCATGGTGTGAACCAGAAACTCAATTTTTAATCAATTATCTTTTTATCAAATAAATGATTTCACTGTGTGTTTTCTAAAGCCTGTTTTTACACTAACAGACATTAATTATGCTTTAATTTTTTCTTGCTGTCACATACTAAAACTTTTATCACAAGATCTATCCCACTTTCGTTGGTTTATTATTAAAAATTAATCATCTTAGTTAAGCCTGATATTGCGAAGATTTTAAGTCAATGGTCAAAAATCATAAGCAGTACTATGAACCTCTAGCAATAGTTCAATCAATATAGCTCTATAAAGGTTTCTAGACAATCTATCAAACAAATTTAATTGATTTTCCATTGCTGTATAAAACTGTCCCAAATTCAGCAGTCTGAAACATTGAACATTTATTAGCTCACATAGAGATCAGGAATCCAATAGTGGTTTAATAGCTGATCCTGATTCAGGGGGCTCTTTTATAAGATTTCTGTCAAGCTGTCAGCTGGGACTGGAGTCATATGAAGGTTTGACAGAGACTAGAGCATCTGCTTTCATGATAGCTCACTCATATGGTCAGTGGTTGAAGGACTCAATTGTTTATCACCCGTGATCCAGCATTGAGATATGCTACATGACAACTGGCTTCTCCCTAAGTGAGTGATGCAAAAGACAGACCAAGATGAAAACCAAAATACCTTTCATAAATTAGCTTCAAAAGCAACATACCATCAGTCTATCATATTCTATTGGTTACACATATCAACCCTAGGACAAGCTGGAAGGGGAATACACAGTGGTATGAATACAGGGAGATGCAGGGTCACTGGAGTTCATCTCAGAGGTAGACAACTACACAGATGATCTGGATAAGCAATATTACTTGATATTTGAGAACTAAAATAAATTCCCTAAAAGTAATCTCCAATTAGACCACCAGAGCTATAGTCTAATACACCATCTTAAAGGCCATTTTAAAAAAAAAACAAGTGTAGCATGCATATTCTACTATTCTTCCTTTGATCACCTATTATTTCCAGAGCCTCTGTTCCCTCTGTCATTCAAAACAACCAGGGGGACTACATAATGCTATTTAATTTGAGTCATTCTAGATATTTAATATCTCTCCCTCTCCCATCCAAGAGAGAATTTCTAAGTACAATACAAGGTTCCCCATGTTTTATTTCCCATATCTCATTCCACTATAGTGAGGCCCATGCTCCAGATTTAAACCTCTCCAAACAGGAGTTCCCATGCCAGTTTTTAAGTACTAAAACTTATATTTGCTTGTTTTGCCCATCATCATTCATCTAGCACCACTAATTACACGTATACGCATGTATTAGGCCTTCTTTAAGTTCTCTAAGATAAGTAACTGACCAAATAATTAACCTTATAGCAAAACAACCATCAACTGGTGTCCATGACATTCAGTACTCTCCTGTTTCTTAGAGGTGAATAACTTTATATACATATATGGATTCTGAAGATTCAGTATGGAGTCACATGTGAGATAGAACCTTGCAAAGTTATGATGCTGTGCTATAGGCTGTAAAATGTATTTGAAATTAACAACTAGAATCTGGGAAATTTTCAACCAAATAGCCAAAAGGTAGTCAAAGCAATCTTGAGAAAAAGGAAAGCTGAAAGTATCATACTCCTGAATTTTAAACTATACTGTAGGGTTTGGTAATCAAAACAGTATGGTATTGGCACGAAAACAGACACATAGATCAATGGAACAGAATAGAGAACTCAGAAATAAACCCATATTTATGTGGCCAATAAGTCTATAACAAAAGAGCAAGGATGTACAATGGCAAAAATCTCTTCAATAAATGATATTGGAAAAACCTGACTGATACATACAAAAGAATGAAACTAGACTACTTTCTTACATCATCTACAAAAATAATCTAAAAGGGATTTAAAGACTTGAATGTAAGACCTGAAACCATAAAATTCCTAGAGGCAACATTAGGCAATAAGCTCTGTGACATAGGTCTTTGCTATATTTTTTTGAATTTGTCTCCTCAGATAAGGACAACAAAAGCTGAAATAAACAGATGGGACTACTTCAAACTAAAAAACTTTTTCATAGCAAGAAAACCATCACAGGGCGCCTGGGTGGCTCAGTGGGTTAAAGCCTCTGCCTTTGGCTCAGGTCATGATCTCAGGGTCCTCGGATTGGGGCCCCGCATCGGGCTCTCTGCTCAGCAGGGAGCCTGCTTCCTTCTCTCTGCCTGCCTCTCTGCCAACTTGTGATCTCTGTCTCTCTCTGTGTCAAATAAATAAATAAAATCTTAAAAAAAAAAGAAAAAAAAACCATCACAAAATGAAAAAGCAACCTACTGAAAATTGAAAAGGACATTCACAAATGATATATCTGATAAGGGGTTAACATCTAAAATACATAAAAAACTCAGAATTCAATATCAAGTAACCAAGCAATTTAATTAAAAAATAGGCAGAGGACCTTAATAGATGTTTTCCCAAAGAAAACATGCAGATCTCCAACAGACACATGAGAAGACGTTCAACTTAATTAACCATTAGGGAAACACAAATCAAAACCAAAATGATACCACCACATACCTACTAGGATCAAAAAGGTAGGAAATACCAAGTGTGGGAAAGGATGAGGAGAATAGCGAACTTTCATGCACTGTTGGTGGGAATATAAATTGGTACAGCCACCATGGAAAACAGTATGGAAGTCTGTCAAAAAAATTAAAAAGAAATATCATAATTTCTAGCATTTCCATTTCTATGTATTTATCTGAAAAAATGAAAACATTATTTTGAAAAGACATATGTACTCCTGTGTTGATTGCAGCATTGTTTACAATCTCTGGGATACAGAAACAAACTAAATAAAATGTTCGTTGATAGGTGACTGGATAAAGAAAATGTATACATATGTATACACACAGTGCAATGTTACTCAGCCATGAAAATAATGAAATCTTGCCATTTGTGACTACATGGATGGATCTAGAGGGCATTATGCTAGGTGAAACATACCTGACAAAGACAAATACCATATGTTTTCACATATACATGAAATCTACAAAATGAACGAAATGAACAAACAAAACAAAACAGAAACAGATTCATAGATACAGAACAAACTGATGGTCGCTGGGGAGAGGTAGATGAAATAAGGGAATGAAATTCAGAGGTACAACCTTCCAGTTATAAAACAAATAACACACTGTGATATAGTGTACAGCATAGGGAATATAATCAATAACATTGTAACTTTGTATGGTGACAGATGGTAACTAGACTTACTGTGGTAATCATTTCATGATGTAAATAAATATCAAATCATATATATGTTGTATACCTGAAATGAATACAATATTGTATGTCAATTCTTCTTCATTTTAAAAGAAGGAAAAAAACTGTATTACCATTATATATCCCTGCTCATCTAGAAAAACCTTTTAACTAAAAAATATTTAAAAATTTGCTCCCATAAGTAGAGTACAGTAGGAAACAAAGAATAGAAGTTGAATTACACATAAATATATACTTAGGGGAAAATGTGTACTTGCTTCCATGATTCCGGGCTCTACTAATTCAGAAGTGTGCATTCCAAGGAATACTTCAGAAATACTCATTGAATTGCATTGATTGATTGTTACTGCATTGGTTTAGAAGTTGAGATTGCCTCTTAGCCAATGCATCTTCTCATACAATTAGGTCAAAGGCAAAAAAGGGTATTTATGTTGACTGGCTACTGGCATGATTAATGCTATCAGAGGAATAAGTATTATATAATGGAATAAAGAATATGAACAGAACTCAGATGATCCTCTAAAGTACCCACTAGTATAACTACATGGAGTACCAAATGTTACTGCAATTTATACAGGCACAATTATCAAAATCACAGATTCTCAAAAAGTATAGATCATACCAGTGGGTAGAAAAGCTTGACAAGTTGAGATGCTGCCTCAAAGCCAGAAGAATCTGAAATGGGTGATTGAGGAGGCAATTTGTAAATATGTACTGTAGCCTCATGTTTAGTTTTAAACACCAAGGACTCTAACCTTTATTCATTTTTAATTCCTTGTTAGTTTTTGTATTTATTTCTATATTATAACAAACTTCCTTCTATAGAATGGAATAAGGATTTCCTAAAGAGTCTGTACTTAGAACTGGATGCAAAAATTAATCAAATTTTAGGTCGTCTTCCTTTGGAAATGGAATTTGCTTCAGTGGTATAAGAAACACTTGTATTATGTCACATGGAATCAATTGTTTTACAAATGTAAATAGAGGAATACATGCAGATGGTGGAGGGAAAAAGTTCATTATAGTAGATAATTGCCACTTGTTGATTAGCTATAATTTAAACACCTCTTAAATTTAGAAGTAATCCCTAGTTTCATGGTGTATCTGGTGGGAGGCAAGGCTCCATTCTACACCCACACTCTAATAGACCCTAGACATAGGAGCTTGGGTTGTTGAATCAGGTCTTCCTTATTTAGGCATTGAATATTAAGAGAGAATCACAAATTTCAAGAGAAGTTAGAGGTTTTTCAAGTTGACAGAGTCAAGGTTTCAATGTTGGCATTTGTGAAAGATGGCAGAATTGAGTTTCCAGTGCTGAAATGCCCAGTGGTGTCCATCAGTTTATTTCAGTAGCCTGTTTTCTGCTAACCAATTATCTTGTTATTATTCATTTTTTCCAGTCTGGTTATCCAAATTCATCCTAGGTCAATTTTATATTATCCCAAATGATTTCCATTCACATGTTACATTTCTGTTTTTGCAACAAACTGTAAGGAATTTGAGAGATGCCCTCTAAATTTAGATAACATTTGCCCTAGATGAGGCTTCCAAATATAAACATGAAAAAGTCAACAACAAAGAGAAGTGAAGAAAAGAGAAAGTTGAAATGCTTAGTTTCATTGCACCATTTATGAAGTAAATATGGGTCTGGAAATTCTCTGTCAAATTCATTTTATAATATAATATAGGAAGATATTATGATTGCGTATTTTTTTTAGTCTACCCTAAACTGTAAATACTTTATGGAATAGTTGGTGGAAGTTGCAGCAGCATATAAAACATTGAAATAGTGCAGGTGGGTAAATACTAGGGCTGTAAAAATCTGAAAAGACTTACTATGGTTCTTTTTGGATCAAGAGCCAACTTTTCAGACTCACGGTGGCTCAGAAAATTGTATTTATCCTACTAATGTGACAGGAATTGGAAAATAGCAATGCCAAAAAATCAGACCCCCAAAAAATGTTTTTCTATTTTGTTCAAAGAAATAAAAAAAAATTGGGGGGGACTCATTTCAGTTGCTTTTCCTGAAGCTTCTTGTATTTCCCATCTATTCTAAATCTATAAATATTATTGTGCTCCTAGCTTACCTATAGGTCCATTTTTTATTTATACTTTTTCCTATATGGCTTCATCTAGCTTCATGGCTTCAGATAACATCAATATACCAATTCTTCCCAAATTTCTCTCTAAATCTGAACTTTTCCTTGAACTCCAGACTCATATATACAACTGTATACTGTTAGGTGGTAGAACCACATGAAATTGATGACATTAGACAGCTTTTAGCTTACCAAAAAAAAAAAAAAGACAATTTTATATGGTTCAAACTAATCAATATCTTCACTTGGGTGCTATATATTAATCTTGTATTTAACATTTCCAAACTCATGACTTCCCACCTCTTTAACTCCTTGTCAAAACTACATCTAACCCAGGCTTTTCATCTCAGTAAGTGGCAAAACATTCCACACAGTTTCTTGGGATCAAAATCAAGGAGAGATTCTTGATTTGTTTTCTACTCATATACCTCTAAATTCAATATGTATAACACGCCCTATTTTTTGTTCTACTTCCAACATATCCTGCAGCCCCTTCTTTCCTTCTCAAAGAATAAAATCCTGTTAAAGGTATCATTATGTCTTATCTTGGCTACTATGAGGTCCTCCTGACTAGTCTATCTCTATATTCCATCACTTTTGGAGGGCCTGTTCTAGTCGCAGAAGAGAGAGTTTCCAAAATGTGAACTACATTATACATATCTCACACTTAAAACAATTAACATAAATGATTTATGCTAGATTTATAAAATAAATATTGATTATGTATCATGCTCTGTAAAGCCCTACATATTCTGGGTCCAGCTTATTTTTCTGACCTCATCCAGCATCACTCTTCCCTTTTTCTCATTATGCTCCATTCATACTGGTTTCTTTGTCCCCAACATGTGAAGCTTGCTCTTCCTTTAGTGTCTTAGTGGAGCTCTCATCTCAATTTTCCTATGGCCACTTTATCACTTAGTTTCCAGTTCAAAAATCTCATCCTTGGGACACCTGGGTGGTTCAGTGGGTTAAGCCTCTGCCTTCGGCTCAGGTCATGATCCCAGCGTCCTGGGATCGAGTTCCACATCGGGCTCCTTGCTCAGCGGGGAACCTGTTTCTCCCTCTGCCTCTGCCTGCTTGTGCTCTCTCTCTCTCTGACAAATAAATAAATAAAATATTTTAAAAAATTTCATCCTCAAAGAAACCCCTAATAATCCTATCTATCCAGAGTATTTTCCTTTGGATAGAATCACTCTCTCCTGTTACTAGTATTTTCTTTTCTTCACAGTGCATTATCTGATATTTTCTGTAGTACTTTTACTTGTTTCTTGTCTGGTTTTCCCTATCCCCCCTTACCTTCCAGAAAAAAGAAGTTACTTTACAATGAGGATTTTGCCTATTCTGATTCCTACTGTACACTCTGCACAGTGTGCCAGGCATCCAGTAGTCAAGCTATAAATGTGTTGAAAGAATGAAGAAAATATTCCATGAACTGCTGAAACAAAAAGTGGAGATTATATTCATTTCTTAAGTGAGTCATGCACTGAGGATTCACTGAGAACCCTACAAAGCAATATATTTTGAACAATTATAGAAATATTTTATGACTGGGGCGCCTGGGTGGCTCAGTGGGTTAAGCCTCTGCCTTCGGCTCAGGTCATGATCTCAGGGCCCTGGGATGGAGCCCCGCATCGGGCTCTTCACTCAGCGGAGGGCCTGCTCCCCCCTCTCTCTCTTCCTGCCTGTCTGCTTACTTGTGATCTCTCTCTTTGTCAAATGAATAAATAAATAAATAAGAAATATTTTATGACTATTTTTCAGAGTTTCAGAATATTTCATAGTTTTATCATATTTTTATGAGCATGAGTTACTCTTTAAGTTATTGTGGATGCACTTAAAATGTACAAATCTATATGAATTATTGCTTAACTGCCTTAAGGAAGAGTTTGGTGCCAAGAATTGAGTTAAAGTTATAAAAGACAGGTCAGTTAAGTGTCTGACTTTGGCTCAAGTCATGATCTCAAGGTCCTGGGATTGATTGAGTCCTGCCTCAGGCTCCCTGGCTCAATGGGGAGTCTGCTTCTCCCTCTTCCTTTCCCGCTGCCCCTCTCCCACTCTTTTTGTCAAATAAATAATTTAATTAAAGAAAAGTTATGGAAGACATGGTGCTTGCCCACAAACAGAGAGGTGGCAGAAGAATCCTGTCCTGAAAGACTATCTGGCTGGGGAATATTCTGGTATCAACATTGGTTGTATCACAACAGGTAGGTACAGTGCAGAGCAGAGTTAATGTAGTCGACCTGAGACTGCTGATCTTAGAAAAAGCCTGCTTAGAAGGCTGGTCCTGGGCTGGCATCTGGTAACTGGGTTTTTGGAGTATTTCCAGGCAACAATTAATGGATGAAGGTAGCTCACAGTGCCTAGACCATTTGTGCAAGCCATGTGACTTAATCCTAAATACCTGCTTTCCTTCTGGGTATCTGGAATTTGGGTATGTGGCACAAAGAGAGTGCTTATAGGATTAGTCCCCAATAAAAGTCTTGGGCCATGAGTCTCTAATGGGTGTTTATGGGAGACGATATTTCCTATGTTGTTGCAGTTCCGTTGATGGGAGAAGAGGGTGCTCTGTGTGACCCCTCATAGACAGAAGAGAGAAGGAAGCCCACACAGGGATTCATCCAGATTCCACCTGTGTGTTTTTCCTTTATGGTCTAGATGTGCCTCCTGACTGCATCACTATAATAAATAAAATACAAATAAATCAGATGTAAATAAATAGACAAAGAAAGAAAGAAAAGACATGGTGTTTGTTTGGTCTTGCTTTCTAGTGTTAGTCGTCTTGGGTAGCTCGTAAAGATAAGTTGCTGCATCTGGCTCCTCCTACTACCAAGAGAGAAGCATGATGTTTATTGAGAGTTTTGGATTTAATAGGCAAAAAACCATAATCTGAACTTGTTAATCCAACTCCTTTACCAAGGTTGGAAATGAGGGTCATTCCTATTTTCCCTTGTGATACACTAGTGAAAATTTTACTTTCTGTCCTTAAGTGCACAGAACTTTGGGCTCTGCAACACAGTTATTAGTTCCCATGGGAGAATACTTTCACCAGAGGACTCAACAAGGGTTCCAGTACATTGCAAATTGAATTTGCCACCTGCTACTTTAGGTTCCTAATGACAGTGAGTCAAAAATTATTTTAGTCTATCAGGTGAGATGTTTAGGTTAAGGGTTACTGTAGTCTTAGGAAATTAGGTTACTACTTTACAGTGGTATAAGGAAGATTTTTGTTTGGAATATAGGTGATACCTTGGAGTGCCTTTTGGTACTTCTATATCCTGTACTTAAAATTAATTTGGAACTCTAACAACCCAAATTCAGTAGGACTGCTAATGGCCCATAACCTTCAGGAATGAAGGTTTGATCATCCCATCAGACAGGAAAACACAACCAGCCAACGTGGTAACTGAGGGAAGAGTCCTGAATGGATAGGAAAAGAAGATAATTAGAAATACTGGCTATGGCCACATGAATAGGTGCAGAAACAAGGATTACAATAGTTATTTGTATTTCTTCCTTATATCAGTAAGAGCATATCTGGTTATGTATAAAATATTTATTTACTTCTTTCCCTCTCCCACTCCCCTCCTGTCAAACACAAGAAGTGTTAATAGAAGCTGACCTCATATCTTAAAATTTGAGTTTTAAGAAATCAAGGGTCACGTGGTTCAGGTAGGAGAGGAATATATTTTACACCAAAATGGTTAAAATGATTTGTATCCTCTTTGGGAAAAGATCAGCATGTTTTTTTCTTTTTTAATTGTTATAAGGGGTAACTGCATCATTAAAGATAAAGCATCCCTTTGGCATTACCTTTATTTGGAAGTTGTGTACAGTTTAAAATGTGTATATATTGGCCAAGGTGACAAGGAACTGATCGTGGTGCCTTTAAATTATGTTGACTTAGCTTAGTTAGAACTGTCTCCCTTCCAAATTCTTGTCTCTTCATAGTTCCAGGATAGGGTTGGCCTAACCTAGAGAAATTTGCAGAAGATTCAGAAGGCACAGTGAAACAGCAGCATGTTAATGCTTAGCAAGTAAGGTTAGGTGCTCTTGCTACATACAAGGTATGTCAAGATTCTGTTGACATGCCTCGTGGACCTGGGGAAGCAGCTAAGTTGCAGATGCTTTACCTCCTGTCGGATATCTTCTTTCAGCTTCTCCAAGTCCTGGGAGTGATTTTTGTAAAGTTTCATGGTCAAGTGCATCGGCATTTTTGCTGGTTGTCTAAATCATCAACACTGAGAGTTTTACCTCAAGGTTCCAGCTCACTTTTGAATATTCCAATTTGCCATTACTCTTTTCTCACTTCATGCCATATCCATTTTCTTTCCAAACTGTGGTCACTGTGAGACTTCAGAGACAGCAGCAGATGCATAGCCTACAGACTTATATAGACTTCATCAGTACCCATAATCCCATAAGGTTTCTTACTGACTTGGAATCTCTGATTAAAACAGCCTGACACAGGCTGACTGGATACACCTGAGTGACAGCATGGTAGCCCACTGTTCTGACCCATTCAAGCAGAAGAATAAAGCTCATAAATGCAGGCAGCATTAGAATCTGGGATCTGTGCAGTGGGATGGCAAAGGTGGTCTAGCACTGAAAATCCTAAGCAAGAAGGTGAGAAAAGAGCTCAACGGATAGACAAGAGGCATCATGCCAGTCAGCTCTGAAAGTGGAAGAAAGAGGTGCTTCTAGCAGAGAAGAGACGGCCGGGCAAGGATGGCCCTCCTCATTGGATACTGGTGGTGCCCCTGCCCAACGGGATTTCCCTGCCAGAGGACTCTCCCTGCTTCAGGATAAGGACTCTGGAACCGAACACTTGAATGAATGGGGAAGCTCCACTTGATTTATGCTGTTGGCACTTCCCGCACACACTTAAAACACCAGTGGTTTTTCACCACTACAAGGCCAGAGGATCTGCACGTGGCTAAAGGGGCAGATACCATCCTTTTCCTCCTTGGTCCTCTAGAAGGCTGGGGACAGCACTGGGGACCACTGCCTCTCCTGCATCTTTGCTCAGGGCCTTCCTATCTATACACTAGCTGTCTTGGGGGTTTCCGGCCTCCCACTGAAGGGGTTTCTGGCCTCCCATGGAAGAAACAAATAGATGCCAGAAAGAAGCTAAGTAAAGCAGTAGAGAAGTGCTTTCCTGATGACAAAATCCTTCTGCAGACACTCAACAGGAGGTAAACATGCTACTCAGGCAGCCGGCTAATCAAAAGCAATGACATCTTGCCTTTCCAGTTTGACAGGCCTATCTGACTGCACATGTTGCTGACTTTGTGCCTGGTGAAGAGAACTTGGTGGGCACTTGAAAATCTCAGGCTTTGTTCATGAGCCAGCTCTGAATGTGAATAGCTTGCTGCACATCATCGGACAGGGTGATTTCCAGATGAAACAGATGAATGTTCCTAAAGACCTTTTCCCTTTGAATCCTAGAGTGGCCAAATCCCAAAAGAACCAGCTTGGCAGTGGAGATTTGTGCAAGGGATGCTGTAGCCGGTATGAAGGAAGACCTTAAGGTCCTAACAAAGGCAGACCTTGATAGATGAGAATCTTTGTAAAAGGAAGTTACCCCAGATCTGAAGGAAGAAGACCAAACCTGGCCCACTGAAGAGGAGCTGAACAAGACAAAATCACTTCTTGAAGCAAAGTTCCAAGGTGGTAAAGAAGGTTCCCAAAGGGGTATCGAATTACCAAACTGAATCTGTTTGAGATGAGGATGGTGAAAGTGGTGGGGAAGTGATGGTATGAAATATGAGGATTTTATCAAAGAGGAATCTTGGGATGAGGGTAGTGAAGAAGAACAGGGGGAAGAAGGTGAAACTAACTATAGGAGAGTCCATGTGTGATGATCTGTATGGTGAGAAAATGGATGAAAAGGCTGAGGAAAACAATGTTGGAGAAATACTAATAAGAAAGACTGGAAGAGCTGTTTTCAGATGAAGTAGAGACCCCCACCCCGACCCTGCCCCATGGTATGGCTGCGAGAATTCAATTTCAAAAATACAGAGACCTCCAGAGCTTCTGCACATCTTCATGGGACCCTAAGAAAAATCACCTTCAGGATTATGCTCTGTTCTTTCAGTTTCAGAACTTTACTAATACTTGAAGGAACTGAGGTTGGCTGATATGTCATACTTCATATCCGAAGTCCCTGTCCGGGGCTTAAGTGCTTCAAGCAAGGAGCACACACCACTGATTGTATTTTCATTACTACCTGATGAACCTAAGATGTCAGTAGTGAATATGGTGGGACCCTGACAACACAGAGCCTGTGAAAGCAAGAGGGGCTGATCTTCGACCATGGGTTCAGGTGCGTCTGAACCTCACCTTTGTTCTCTCAGCACACTGTGGCAGATAAACATAAATTTCAGAGATTTCTGACCACTGACATGGTCTTTGGTGATAACAATGTATGACCCAAGCACTTTTCCTCCTGCATCTGTGTTGCTTTCCAAATAGAATATCAATGGAAATGCACAGCTTCGTTGCCACAGGCCATCGACTGTCAGTGGATCTGGACAGAATAGTCATCTAGAGAGTTGTTTTGAGTGATTACACCTGTCTCATGGACTACCCTGGTGAAGATGATCCAGAAAAGAGGCCTGTGAAAGCCCTGGGACTGGGATTAGGTGCTTTTTGGTGGGAGATTGTAGGATTCTAGGAGTCCACAGTATGGTCTAAAATGGATCTGTGTGTTGGCACATTCTCTGTCCCCACAGATTCCCATTTAGGGAGAACAGTGCAACCAGAGGAAGATCAGACTAGAACCACTTAAAGTATTAATCTCAGGGCAGGAAAATTTTTTGTGTGTGGGTCTTACAGCAGTAATAGTTTGAGAACTAGTCAAAAAGCCATAATGACTACAGTGGAATAGGTAAGAAAGAATGTGGTAGATCAATCAGAAAAAAGGAGGAGCTATATCACAATTGTCAGTGGTTCTTAACCCAAATGTCCATCAGGATCACTGGGGGACTTTTAAGAAATACTCTTGCCTGGCACCAACTTTAGAAATTCTAATTCAGTTGATATGGGCTAAGGTCCAGCAAAAGACAATTTAAAAAGTAACCTAAATAATTAATAATAATAATAATATAATAATAATAATAATAATAAATTTTTAAAAAAAGTAACCTAGATGACTCCAATGTACTCAGCTTTGGAAACCACATACATAAGCAGTTTGGTTTTCTCTGTGATATTGGAAGCTGGTGGAGAATTTGGGGCAGAGGGGTGCCATAATATGATTTGCATTTCAAAAGAAAACAAATATAGCAGAAGATGGAGAATAGTCTCTAGGGAACATTGAAAAGCTATAAGATCACTTAGGAAGTTATTGAAATAATGCAGGAAAGAGAGAATGGTGCTGTGGACCAAAGTGGTATCACTAGTAGACAGTTAGATAATGATACTGATACAGAAGTCTGGATGTCAAGAGAGCTCAATACATACACATTTTTGTAAAATCATTTTGACATGTATAAGATTAATTTAGAGAGTAAATTTTGGGTAGTTTTATACAATGTCAGCTTTTCAACAGTAAAATCTGTACAAGTATAACAAACAAAAGACCAATTGTCTCTTCACTTGTTTATAAAAGTTGATAGTAGACAAAATAACATTGAAATATTATAGAGAAATGATAATTCATATATGTATGCTACTATTTATAACAAGTCTAGATGCCTTATAACACAATAAGTACTATTTAAGTTATTGGCTAAAAAAAATAATACATAAAGCAGAGCCTCAAATGGTTTGCTCACTGTCTAGTTTACAACTCAAGTAAGTTTTTTTAATCATTATTAATAACAAAAATAACACAGTAAAACAAGACTATTTTCCAGATGGCAACTGATTTGCATTCTTTCCAAAACTTTGGTTGTCAGTAAAGGCCTAATTCTTAGATAAATTAACTTGAAGCCATTTTTTCAGCATACATTAAGAATATCATAACTTTAATTTATTATTTTTATTTCTTTTTACCTTTTAAAGATTTTATTTATTTATTTGACAGAGAGAGAGAGAGAGAGAGAGAGAGAGAGAAAGCACAAGCAGGCAGAGAGGCAAGCAGAGGGAGAGGCAGAAGCAGGCTCCCCACTGAGCACGGAACCCGATGCGGGGCTCAATCCCAGGACCCTGGGATCATGATCTGGGCCAAAGGCAGACACTTAACCCAGTAAGCCACCCAGCTGCCCACTTTTTTAAAATTTAAATTCAATTATCCAACATATAGTACATCATTTGTTCTTACGGATTTATCATAGGAAATGTATATACTCTTCACTGTGAGAAGAAAACTAGGGCAGATGGTATAATTTAAGGGCAAAGTACGGTAATAAGCAATGTTATGGTATAACATTATTTTTTAAATGCAGTAACTGATACTGTAAATCTATAGATGTATTTCTCTGTGTTACTTGATTTATGGGTTAATCTTGTTTATGTCTGCTTGTATTGAACTCACCATCAGGAAAAAATCTGGAAAAATACCTAAATACATAATATGCAACATTTAACTTCATGCTTTTATAAACCTTTATATGATATGTTATATTTTAATCTCCTTGTATTCACTCCACTGGTAAGGGATGGATTCCTGCCATGGGGTTATAGAGATGACCAAATACTTGACACTCAAGCCTGGACAGATGGCAGTGACAGCAGTTTATTAGTCACATATATTCACAGTCTGGTGGAAGAACATACTTCATGCCATACAGGGCCACATGGTGGTTGCACAGGGGAATGGAGTGAACAGCCCTGGCTTTGGAAGCAGGCTTTGTAGTATCAAGAGAGAGAAGTGCCCCTGGTGCTTGGGAGGATGGGATTGGCTTATCTGTATACTTCTGTGAACTGATAGGGAAGTGAAACCTGCTACAAAGAGATAAGCAGATGCTGTACCGGGTCTCTGAGTTTGGCTAAGTGACCTTATCTGTGGTTGCAGATGGAGTGGGAAACACGGTTTTGACATTTAGGCACTCCCCATATTAGCAGATGTCAACGCAGCATGCAATTTTATTTTTAGGCCTCATACTCTAAGCTAAAGGGAGAAGCTAATATAGATTATCTTTGGGACTTCGACTAAGGCCCTCTAAAAGAACTGCTTCTGGTAGCCACACATGGAGCTGTCCAAACAGAGAGACCCATGAACAAGAAATACTGCTTAATATATATCTCTGACTTTGTATGTATGTATGTAATCCACTACTCAACAGAAACTAATACAGAAATCAAAACAAAGTTTTTGACATGAAAGAACACATGATTGTAAAAAATAATAAGAACAATCTATAGGCGCATATAGATTTCTGATCATGTGAATCTAATTTTTCTGAGAAGTGAACGTTCCTATGTCTTGCTCACTTTAAGATGAGTAACCACCACACTGTTACACTCTCCTTATTATACCTTATTTCTTTTTAGGGTATGGATATAGTTTAAGTCATTAAATTTCAATGATTTGTATATTGCTTTGTAAGTTAAACAAAACCCAAATCTATATATCTAAATAAAAGTTCCTAAAAGACTTGTGCTAGAAAAAAAGAAAAAAAAGTAAATATTTCCAGATTATGGGTTCATGAGGTCATGAGGGATCTGTATATTTATCTTCTTTTGACATGTGTGTTTTCCAAGTGTGTAAATTGATCACAATAATTATTAACATTAAAATGATTATTTTTGTAATATATGCTATCAATCTGTTCATAAAGAAAAGTCGAGCTAATAAATTCATGATTAATTTTACACTGATATTAAGAGAAATAAAGAAATCTACATGCAAACCCAATAGTTATGTGTTTTCCTTGAATGTTTTCTTCTAATACAAAGGAGAAAGTAGGATAAACTTCAGTTGAAACTTCAGTAAATCTAATGTTCTCATTTCTAAGACAATTTTATTGAAGTAATAATAGTTATTCATTCTATAATGAAAATAATGCCACTGTTTTTTGGAAATGTAGCTGAATAAACTTGTATAAATAATTTTAAGTGATAGAATTATACATGTTTCATACTCCTAGGGGAATAAACACTCTCTTTCAAGAAATTTATGGGGCTTCTTTGCAAGAAACCTGAAGAAATTTTTAATTCAAGGAAGTAGTGTTGGAAACAGCATAATAAGATGCATTTGAAATCATAGAATAATCGGATGATTACAAATTGAACAAAAATAAGATCAATTCACTTTTCATTGGTGTTTGATTATATTTCTATAAGACCAAGGTTTCTGACAATATTTTAATATGTCACAAAACTTAACATTGATTACAATATACACATGGACCATGTCTTACTGAACCTTAAGTTTCAGTGGGGATGATGGCAGAAGACATTAATCAAAGATTTCATATATCCTTACCATTTGTGATAAGTGATTCCTGAAGGCAGTTATGTCATGCTTTCTGGTGAAATAACAGAAGGAGAGTGGGAGATGATGATTTTGTAGTGTGTTTAAGAAGGGAGAGGAAGAGTGAGTGAGTAAATCATGAACAATGTTCTAAACAGAGGGCAAATGCATTATAATAGTGAGGAACTTGGATAACTGAAGAAACCGAAAGAGAACCAGTGCAAACAGAACCCAGAAAGTAAGAAACCCAACCATGTAGGGTCATGGAAGCCAGCAGAGATAGGAATCCTTATAGGCTAAGAGTGTTGGAAATGGCATGATTAAGAAGACAGCTTTTTTAAGAATGCATTTTAAGAAAATGCATTTTTAGAAGACAGCTTTCACTGCATTGTAACCAACAGTTTGGGGAAAGACAAGAACGGATAAAAGGTCAATTGGGATTAGGCAGACAGACGGAAGCTTGGACTTAGTTGTAGACCTAGAAAAAATTGAATAGGTTCAAGGAATATTCATGCAGTAAGATCAAATAAATTTGGATATAGATTTGTTTTGAGAACTGAGAATAAAAGGGATTCTGGCATGAAACAGGGTGGATGTTGTTCCTATTTATTGGAAATTAAGTTTGGGACTGATAGATTCGAAGTGGCCAGATTGTGGATTTTGAGATCTTGAAGTGAACTAACCTTTTCTTTTTAGTATAACATGTAAGTTAATAACAATGTTTTAATGATGAGTAAGAAAATATACTAGAGTAAATTTTATAGAATATTTAGAAGGATAATCCATAGAACATTTAGAAGAATAATCCATTTTCCATTGGTGGAAAAATAAAAAAATTTATATATAGAATCATCTTACATTAATGCCACAATGTCCTAATGTAATAGCTATAGAATAAAACTATACTGCCTTAATTAATTGTATAGTATATAGATATAATGTGTTATAAGTATGTAGAATAAAATGTGCTTAATAATCTATTTTCATGGGTTTATTCTCAAACATCGTAAGTGGCCTTCATCATAAACATACAGAAATAGGAAACATTAAGAAAATTTATAGCCTCTAAATTACTAATATCTTTTATTTTATAAGGGAAACAGCTGTGGTCACTAAGTATGGACTATATTTTAGTTTTGGTACATAGTCATTTTCTCCCACTCTAGTTGGAGAAAAATCACAGGCACTTAGCCTCATTTATTGTTTGTTATGAAAAGCAAGAAAGTAATTGTGTTTTGATTAATAATTATCTTTTAAGTGTGTACAAGTGAGGTGAAAAACAGCAGGACAGAGAGGCACAGCATGTCTAATTGAGAAAACTGCGTGATTGAGACAGTATCGTGTTATACCAGGAGATAGACTAAAATCAATTTAGCTGAAAATTGGAGGACTGACTACTCAAGAGTAACGAAGCATAAGACTAACATCTTAGTCAATAATGTTTCTCAGAAGAGCAAAAACACAAAACAACCATCTTTTCACTTCTTAAAAGTTCAGAAGGTGATAAAAATTGAAGCAATAGACAATAAGTTGTACAATAAAGCCTGGGAATGATATTTTCAACCCCTGGCAACCACCATTCTACTGTTTGCTTCTATGAGTTTGACTATTTTAGATTCCCTATGTACATGAGATTATGCAGTATTTGTCTTTCTTTGCCTGCTTAATTTCACTTAGCATAATGTCTCTTGATTTATCCATATTGTCAAAAATGGCCAAGTTTCTTTATTTCCTTATTTTTAAGTCTGAATAATAGTCTATTGTGTTTATATATGTATATATAATAGTTTACTCTGTGTGTAGATAGAAAATAGATAACATTTTCTTCATCTGTCAATGGACATTTAAGTTAATTCTATTTATTGGCTATTGTGAATAATGCTGAAATGAATATCAGAATACAGGTATCTTTTTGAGATCCTGATTTCTATTTCTTTAGACATATACCCTGAAGAGGGATTGCTGGATCATATCATAGTTCTATTTTTCATTTCTTGAAGAATCTCCATACTGTTTTCCATGATAGCTGTACAAATTTACATTCCAATCAAACTTGTACAAGGATTCCCTTTTCTCTACGTCCTCAACAACATTTGCTACCTTTTGACATTTTGAAAATACTCACAGGCATGAGATAATATCATTTTGACTTGCATTTTTCAGATGATTACTGATGTGGAGCACCTATTCATATACCTATGTGACATATACCATGTGTATATGAAATATACATATTTTCAGCTAAATTGATTTTAGTCTATCTCCTGGTATAACACGATACTGTCTCAATCACGCAGTTGGCCATATCTCTGTTTCCTTTGGAGAAATGCCTCTTCAGGTCCTTTGCCTATTTTTAATTGTTTCTTTGGGGGGGCAGCTAATGATCTGTATGAGATTTTTTAAATATATTTTGGATATTAATTCCTTATCAGAGGTATGATTTACAAATATTGTCTCCCATTACAAATATTGTCTCTCATTACATGCCTTTTAACTTCTGTTGATTGTTTTCTGTGTTGAAGCTCTTTAGTTTGCTGTAGTCCCACTTATTTAATTTTGTTTTTATTTCCTATGCATTTGGTGTCAATAAAAATTGAGAAGACCGCTGTTAAGAAACCTTTTTCCCTATGTCTGATTTTTCTCTAAGGTTTCAGGTCTTATATTTAAGTCTTTAAGAATTTTATGTATGCTCTAAGATATGGGTCCAATTTCATTATTTAGCTTGTGGATATATGGTTTTCCCAACATCATTTATTGAAAAGACTATTCTTCCTCCATTGGGTGTTTTTGGCACCCATATTAAAGATCAATTGGTTATCAGTGAATATTTTTATTTCTGTATTCTCTGTTTTGTTCTATTTGTCTATATTTCTGTTTTAATTACTATAGCTTTGTAGCATAATTTGAAATCAGGAAGTGAGAGGCTTTCAGCTTTGTTCTTTCTCAAGATTGCTTTGGGTCTTCAGGGTCTTTTGTGGTTTCATTCAAATTTCAGAATTTTCTTTTCTATGTCTATATAGAATGCCTTTGGGATTTTGACCCAGATTGCATTGAATCTGTAGATCACATTGTATGGGTAGAATGGGCATTTTAACAATATTAATTCTTCCAATCCATGAACTTGGGATGTCTTTCCATTGATTTGTCTTCCTCAATTTCCTTCTTCAATGCTTTATAATTTTTAGTGTGCAAATCTATCACCTCTTTGTTTCAGGTTTTTTCATAAGTATTCTATTCTTTTTTGTTGCTATTGTAAATGGGATTTTCTTAATATCCTTTTTGTATAGTTCTTTGTTAGTGCATAGAAATGCCACTGATTTTGGTATGCAAACAATGTGACATACCACGTTAACAGAAATGAAAGTTAAAAACTACATAATCAATTCAACAGAGGCAGAAAAAGCATTTGACAAAATTCAACATCCATTCATGATAAAAAGTCCCAACAAAGTATGTATAGAAATAACTTAACTAAATGCAATAAGGTCCATATATGTAAAACCTATAGCTAATGTTATCGTCAATGAGGAAAAACTGAAAATTTTTCTCAAGGATCCAGTACAAGGCAAAGATGCTCATGCTTACCACCTCTATTCAATACAGTGCTAAAAGTTTTAGCCAGAACAATTAGACAAGAAAGAGAAATAAAATTTATCCACACTGGGAGGTGAGGGGGCGGAGAAGAAATTATCTGTTTGCAAATGACATGATCACATATGTAGAAAAACCTAAAGCCTCAATGACAACAACAAATCTACTAGAACTAACAACTTCATTAAAGTTGCAGGATAGAAAATCAATATAAAAAATTAGTGGCATTTCTTGGGATGCCTGGGTGGCTCAGTCTGTTAAGCATCTGCCTTTGTCTCAGGTCATGATCCCAGGGTCCTGGGATTGAGTCCTGCATCAGGCTCCCTGCTCAGTGGGGAGCCTGCTTCTCCCTCTGCCTGCTGCTTCCCTCTGCCTGTGCTCTCCTCTCTCTAATAAATAAATAAAATCTTTTTAAAAGTTAACAGCATTTCTTGTCTATACTTTTAAATGTTTAAGTGCCTGTATCCACACTCACTGCCCAGGAAGTTTTGTTGAGGCTTCACCTCAAACCTCATCTGCCGAAGTCCAGCTCCAGCAACAGTCAGGGTCCCCGAAGGAAAGGACGGCGTCGACGATACGAAATGAGGAGATGGACTCGGATGATGTTTCAGGAGTCTCCCAAAACCTCAGGGCTTGGGGTCCTTTTTTTATATCATTGTAACAAAGGATGATCAAAGACACAACCAGGATGTTTATCCATTGATCAAAGGAGCCTTGGTAGATGAGTTTGGTGTTTCCTCAGAGGCTGGATAGATGAGGCCTGCTTTTCTTATCTTGCCGGAGGCCAGCTCCAGCAACAGTCAGGGGTCCCCGAAGGAAAGGACGGCGTCGGCGATACGAAATGAGGAGATGGACTTGGATGATGTTTCAGGAGTTCCCCAAAACCTCAGGGCTCGGGGTCCTTTATTTATATCATTGTAACAAAGGGTAATAAAACATAACCAGAATGTTTATTTATCAATTAAAGGAACCTTCGTAGATGCACCTGGTATTTCTCAAAAAGCTTGATAGATGAGGCCTGTTCTGCTTATCTGTATGTAGAGTGCCCCTTTTTTATGGTTACTCCTAGTTCCGATGTAAATCAAGGGTTTTGTGTAAGGTCACGAAGCCCTAAAGTTAAATGCTATACATCCTGGGGGGAGGCACAGCGTGGCGCCAGATTCTTTTTCGGCAATTATCCCGGATTCCATTTTGGCCTGTTTGTCTATAGAAAGAGTAAACTATCCACACCTCGAAAAAGTCAATTAGCCGACTATATTTCTTCCAATAACTATGTTTATACTATCTCCTTTTACATTGATTGATAATACGGGATCTACAAATAGTAAATTTAACCTATGTTTAACAAATCTAGTCTAATCTTACCATTCATACTGATATGCGTCATTCAAGCTGCAAGCCGCTTTTAATTGGAAGGGGTTGATTAATGCTTTGCCCATTGCATTCTCCTCGCCTTGCAGGATGGCAGCGCCCCATACCTTGTAGAGGGGGTTCACCTTCTTGTGCCATGCAGGCGGCTCACATCANGCCTTGCAGGATGGCGGCGCCCCATACCTTGTAGAGGGGGTTCACCTTCTTGTGCCATGCAGGCGGCTCACATCATTATCTGTATCATAAGTCTCCTGGAGCCTGCATAGTTTTAACAGAGCTCCCCTCCTGTTCCTTTGTTTTAAGGTCTCAACTAGTTCTGACTTAAATCACTGGTTTGGTAAAGATTCGTTAGTCATTATGTTTTGAGGTAAAAGGCTATTTATCCTGGGGGAGGGACAATATGGTGCCAGACCTTATCTGGCAATATTTCAGGACTCTATCTAGGCATGCTTATAGAGGGAGTAAATCATCTATATAGGGAGAAGGTGAATCATACTAAGAGTAAATTTGACTAACGCTTAACAAATCTAACCCATTCTCTCTATTCATAGCATTCTGCATCCTTTGAACTGCAAACCACTTTTAACTGGGAGGGGGTGATTAATGCTTTACCCATTGCGATTCTCCTCGCCTTGCAGGAGGGCGGTGCCCCATGCCTTGCAGAGGGGGTTCACCTTCTTGTACCACGCAGACGGCTCACATCACTCATCCCCTATTAAACCTTAGAAATTAACATCACCGTTTACTAGGTTGCATAATACCGTGAAGTCTGCCTTGACACTTTCTTCCTTCCAAACCGTATTTATTAAGCAAAACTAGGATTTTACCTTTGAAACATATCTTTCTTAATAGATTTCTTCATTTTACTTTGTTATTCTGTATTTTTCCCTAAATTTCTAATTGCTTATTTCCAATCTTTCAGCAAATTTTCATTCCTTTCCTGCCCTTACATGTTTAGTGCTTCTCAAAGTGTTACTCTAGGCACACCATTATTATTACTTTGTGTATTCTTCCCTGCTCTTTCATAATATCAAATAACGACTGTGTTCTGATAGTCCCTGAATCTGTGTCTCCAAGGCAAAGACTGTCCACCTAAGATGTGTGTCCACTGTTCTCCTGAGACAGTCTTCTTGTGTATTTTATAGATAGCTAAAAATGATACAATATCTAAAATGTATTGAGTACTTATGCACCTGCATCTGGCACTAATCTAAATGCCTTACTCTAATATCTCCTGCAACATTCAAGTAACCCTGTGACTTGTACCTATCAATATCCCTCCTTGACAAACAAGACACAGACAGGCTAAGTAACACACCCAGAATCCACAGCTAGTAATTGACAGTCCTGGATAATAAGCCCAGCAATTAGGCCCCAGGAAGAACACCCACACAATAGGCCCTCTTAAAATATGAAAAAAACCAATTCATCTTCTCACCCCAGCCCAGTCCACTTTTCTCCAGAATTCATTATTTCCATGGACAATCTCCATGGTTGTTTTAGCTAGGAAACCTGGGCTATTTTCTCCCAATGTTCTCCCTATAGTCACTCAATCCATACACTACCATGTCAGCATGTCTTATCTGTTTTAATGCCTGTTTGTTTTTTAGATTTATTCATTTTTGGTCCAAAGTCAGATAACTATCACTTTTTAAATGTTCACAACCGTTCAACCAATCTCCCTGACATCAGAGTAGACCACCTACTATCCCTTTTCTAAACTCAGTCAAAATAATTTTAATAGAATATTCCCATGTCTCAGCTTTTAACATTTTGATGGATGTGCTCCCTAACTAAAGTAAAAAAGTAACAAATGTAGCTTATTAGGTCTGCCTGTTCTGGTTCAATTTTAATTCACCAGCCTCTTACTATTGTCTCCTATCCTTTAGAAAGAAGGGTGTGGTACTTTTTTTTTTTTTTTCTACTTAGCAAGCTTTCTGTTACCTATGCCTTTGGCTTTGCAATTTTTTCCCTCAGCCTAAAACACTTGATCCTCTTTGTCTAGTTGAAGTTTAATGTATTCAATCTCAGTTTAGAAATCGCTTTCTTCAGGGAATTTCTCCTACTGCAATCATATGTAGTAACCAGGCTCTTCTAACACCTCCTAATCTCCTCTCTACTTGGCCATAATTGACTGTTTATTTTCTGTAACTCTCATTGGACTGCAATCTCAATGAGAAAAGGGCAATGTCAGTTTTGTTCAAGTATACAAGTATTTTCATGCCCAAAGTGTCCTTTAAATATTGAGTAGATGAATAAATAAATGACTAAACTATATTTCCTTGTCTATATGTTATTGTCTTTAAAACTTCTTTAAGTGATTATACACACACACACACACACACACACACACACGTTTCCTAATTAAGTTTGTTATCCTGACATCTTTTGAATTCTAATTATTGTCCTTTCCAGATGTAACTTTTCACTCCTGATATAATAGTTCAGGCATAGTGTCTCCTCTTCAATGCAAGTCTATACTAAAAGTATTCTGAAGTGAGGTCACAATTTAGGCACTTAAATGTTACATTATAAAGTACAAGTTAAATAATCATTTAATGAATCAGTGTTGCTTCTCTTCCATTGTGTACCGCCTCAGTGAGCTGTTTATGAAATCCAGCCAACTTCGGGTCTACTGACTTATGTCACAACTTTCCACACAGCACTGTCAGTTCAATTTTTCATCTTTCTATTCTCATCTTCCTTTGTATCAGTGAAATTGCCATAAGCTACTGATCTTGAATCAAATTTATCTGAAATTCAAACATAATGAAAATGGGAATTGATGAATGAAAACCAATCACAATGAAAAAACCAACCAGTTTTGTTCTTAAGCAAATAAATTCTTCAAGTTATGGAATATTAGCACTTATGCCTGTAGTAAGGAAGCAATAAGATAAATGAATATAGAAGTGAGTTTCAACTAATTAATGTCCATATTCTACTGGTTAACAATAGTAACTATTTAAATATCCAGTGATTTCAGTTGTTGCTATTATTCAGTGCCCTATTTTACCTATTGAAGATTTAAGTAAAGTTATTGACTTATTTTCAGTGTTTATTGTGAACTTGGAATATGAAATTCATGTCATAAAATAGGAATTGATTTCTAGGTATCAAAATCAGATTCACATAACTTAGTGTATGTTTTCTTCCTTTAGGGACATAAAAAGGATATACATTTCTGAGTGAAAAGGTAACAAATAAAAATAAAAATTTCTCGGTCTTCTCTTGGGTATTCATGAAGGTTAATTTTGACAGGATCTCCTAAAGAATATAATCAAAGCATGTAATTAGTAATGAAAAGAAACAGCTACAAATATTTTTAAGTGAGATGATAAGTTTCCTGATTAAATGAACCTGTATCATGGGTGCTAGGCCAAATAATTTATTTCAAGTATAGCTAATATTTCTTTGGGTCAGATTAAGTTTATATATAGACATGATCATTATTATTATATTCTTTGTTATTATGACAGATTTACTGAGAATCAAAGATATACTAGGCATTTTGCTAAGACTTTAACCCTTAAATTCTTTACTTAGTATTCCAATTTGCATCTCTACTGGCATATTTCATTCATACCAGGTTCTAATGCTAATCTTTGCATGTCATCATGGTTTCTATTTTAAAAAATACCATTACTGATGCTTTGGTAAACCAAAGGCTTTGATGAACTTATGTGGAAATACAAAATACATTGGGTTTTTTAAAAATTTTTGTTCCTAAATCATTGGGAATTTAAAACATAAAAACTTCAGGATATATCAGATCACTGTGAAAGAGATATTTCAGCAGCTGCTTTCTTTCTTTTTAAACATATTATCCCTTGGATTACATTACTCTAGAACTAGGAAACTATGGAAATGTACTAGGGGTTAACCATTATGTGAAATAATATTTTTGTTGTTTTAAGAAATGCACAGTTATGTATTGAAATTGTTAAGACAATTCTAGTCTTTCTCTTTGCTCAAAATGACTATTAAGCAAATCTCAAATGTAAGAAATTAATACATTAAAAAATAAAATATAGTTCATTTGTGTTACAAAAATAAATAAAACATTTTAATGTGTGTCTTTCTATTGCTCATATTTAGTCTTTGTAGCATTATATTTTCCCAAACGTATGCCAGTTAATAGCATTTTCTCTTCCTGGTACATGCTTACATTTTGATGACCTATCAATTTTGCAGAACTATTTAAAATCTTAGCAAATTGCTATAGTGTTTTGAAAAGATGATAAGGTTAAGGTTATAAATATAATCCAACCAATAAATTGTCAAATACATTAATCAAGGGCAATTTATTTTGAAGTGGGCAAGATTTTAGCACATTTTTTATCTCTCTATTCAAAATGACACTGCCATAAAGACAATTCAAGATGCCCAGAAAATAAACATAGTTGCTAATTTACTCTAATATATTAAAAGATGTAAGCCTTTCTATTTTCTTAAAATAAAATAGCATTTCAAATTGACCTTGCTTACCAAGCTTCTTCTAATAATTTTAGCATAAATTATTCTCCATTTCTATGTGGAGTACCAAACAAAACATTACATAGATCTTTGAACTTCATCAGTACAATGTTGAGTCATTTAACATTTTAATTTGTGGCTTACTTGAGAATATTGAGAAGTGATAAAGTCAAAATGATTTTCAGTTTTTAAAACAACTTTAAAATGCTTGGATTGCATTTATTTTATGAATTTGTGATCTGGTAGGTATCAAGTGGTTAAGACTATCTACAATGAGTCACAAACGTGTCTTTAGGTTAAAACGCTCCTTATGTGAATATTGTAACAACTGGTTTGTTGCCCTGTGTCACAGCTCAGAGCCATTAAACATAATTGATCGGTTCTCCTCCTTTATGTAGATTCCAACAGCAAACGATATGTTTACTTTTATTGTGGACTCACCTGAACCTTAGAAGTTATTCTCTTGGACTCTTCATCTTCTCTTGGCTTCAGGGAGAATAGTCTGTTGGAGAAGGCAGAAATAAGTCTTATCACACACAAAACTGACAAAGTTTGACTCCATTCACTTCTCAGTTTTGCTTAGTCTTCCAGAAGATTCACTGGAGCACTGGTAGATGGTGGTAGTAGTGCCATTTAGTTACCTGTTGGTAAACTGAAAAGGAAGTATTTTAACTCCAATTGTTAGAGAGCTTCCTCCATGTAGAGGTATTTATTGTCATCTCCAAAAGTTAGGTCATGGTGTTCAGTTCTGGAGCAACAGGGAAGTATAGTTTAATAGTCTGCTACTTCTGTTGCATTTTTTTTTATTGTTCCTTTTGTATTACTTATGATGCAGTCTAAGCTGCTGCAACCACCCCTCCCCCCAAAAATGTCTTTTAAAAAGATGAAATTTTATTTCTCTGTCATATCACAGTCTCAGCTACTTAGCCCAGGGCTGGCATGAAAGCTCTGTTTCTATCTACTGATTTTACAATCTTGAAACACATGGCTTCCATCTTGAATTCTAAGATGCTTGCTTCACTAGCCACTCCCATATTCACACCCCTCATACTGCAGAAGGATAAAATGGGCAAATGTATGACATGTCCATTGCTTTTAAGAGCATGTCCAGAAGGGACACTTTTTTTTTAACCTGGCAACATTGTTTTGGCCAATACTTAGCCACATGATTACATCCAACCTCAAGAATTTGGAGGCAGTATAGTTTTATGTGGGTAGTGATGTATTCAGCTAATTTTAATACATTGTAATGTTAAAGAAATAATGAGATAATGAATATTGTGGAACAGACAGTATTCACACTTCTGTTTGTTCTTTCTATTAGCTGAAAACATCTGAATAAGTGGTGTACATCTAATTAAGAGCAAATTATGATGACTGAGTATTTCAGTCATTTTAATGTTGTGTTTTCCTTTATTTATTACACTAATAAATCCCAAATCTTGGAATGACAAATTATATTACTCTAGTCTCTAACTGTATAAACCTGTGTTCTAGCTACAGAGAATACTGTGTCCCCAGAACAAGCTTTCATTTTTTATGTCATATTATGTTTGGATACTTGGTATCACTTTCTGAATTCAGAATTTTCTCAATCTCCTCCCAAATTTCTACTCAAAGTTCAAGATTCTGCTGAAAACTAACCTACTCTATGAAGCCTCCCTTCAGGACAGAGTTATCCACTCACTACTGGGTTCCTGGGTTCCTGCAGAGTCATGTGCATACTGTCACTATAGCACTTGGATACAATAATCACATGTGCCTATGTTTACATTTGCGTCTGGAAAGAATTGATGCTCAGAGTTCAGGTTAACCTCATAAAGTCAAAGATTACTAACTCATCGAGCAAAAAATAAACCTACCTGTATCTGACTCCAAAGCTGGATTCTTTTGCCATTTAACACAAATTTGGAGAAAGAAATATTTCTCCATTCCTGCTGAAAATAGCAAAACTCACCATCTGAGAGATATAGTTCAGACACTGGAAAGCATTTCTTGTACTAAGACTTATGACATAGTGAATATACCATGGTATTAATTGGAAAAGTTGTCAATTCTGGAATATTAGAACATAGTAGATAAAAATTTTGCAGTTTCAATCCCTGTAATTTCTTGTCTCCACAGATACTAAATATTTGTTTAACAAATAGGTGTATATGTTGCTTAATACTAGACTTGTATTCAGTTTATTAAATGTCCATTATGTTCTTTGTATTGTTCTAGCCCTAAGGATTCAGTTGTGAAGGAGATGGCTAAAGTTGTAGTTATTCTAGAGCTTTTGTTCAGTGGAAGACTGATGGTGGGGGTATCAGAAAGAAGGGAGACAGACATTATGAGAACAAATAAAGAACAAGGCATCTTTAGATAGTGTTAAATGTCATTAAAAATAATGAAATAGTGAAATGATATATTAGAAAGACTGAAGAAAATATTCAGATTAGGTGGTCAGGAAAAACCTCTCTAAAGAGATTTATACGAGAGTATGGAGCACACAACAGAGACGTAGGCTGGAAATAAACACTATTTGTAAATACTCACAAGAGAAAATATGGACACATAAGAATAACGAACTAGAGATAAGCCTTAGGACATTCCAATAATTACTAGTCCAGCAGGAAAAAAAATTGTAAGAAAGCAGAAAAGGAGTGGTCATTGAAAAGGGAAATGAAACTAGAGTATGAGGACAAGGAAATCCAAAAAGGACTATCTTTAGAAGGGTGTAGACAACTGTATAAAATGCTGCTGAGCAAGAGAATGCAGCAAGGGCAGAAACTACACCTCTAGATTTGGACAGATGCGAGTTACTAGCACCATAGACCAAACTTACTAGAGTGATGAGTACGGTCTCTACTGGAGTAAGTTGAAAACAAATGGGAGATGAAAACGTAGACATTGTAATTTATAGACAATTCTTCCAGAAATTGTGTTGTGAAGGGACAGAAAAAGAGATTTGACATAAAAAGGAGTATTTTGCTTTCCTGAAACTTTTCTTTCTCTCTCTCTCCTTCCTTCTTTCCTCTCCTTCCCCTTCTGCTTCCTTTTCCTTCTGCTCTCCCTTCTTTGGTTGAGCTTATAGCTCTATTAACAACTTTTTTCACTATATGTAGTAACATGAAGAAATGCAGTCACTTGTTAAAACCAAAAGATAGTAACCAAAGATAGTAAAAGATAGGTAAACCTACTGCTTCTCATGTCTTTCTGGAGATCCAATATGCAATATAGTGCCTATAACTTAAAATACTCTACTGTACACATAGAATTTGCTAAGAGGGTGGATCTTCTGTTAAGTGTTTTTACCACAAAATAATAATATCTATATGTTTTATAATAACTGCTAGAGAGGAAAGATTATCTCATCTACTTTGTGCTACACTGAGTGTAGAACTGTATATACAGATAATTTATAAATATCTTCTCATGATGATGTCTTGATAAATGGAAAACATTAAAACATCTTTTGCTTTGACATAATCATGTATTTACATCTTTGATTACAAAATAAGTGTGCATATGCTTAAAAACATCACTACAAATCTTACAGACATTAGAAAGAGAAGTAAGGTAATATCAAGATCTTTATATGACCCTGATCCCCAAATCCTAAGGAAAAAAACTATAAACTAGTATTTCTTCACATAAATACAGTAATTCTTTTTTTTTAAAGATTTTATTTATCTATTTGACAGAGAGAGAGAGATCACAAGTAGGCAGAGAGGCAGGCAGCAAGAAGAGGAAGCAGGCTCCCTGCTGAGCAGAGAGCCTGATGCGGGGCTCGATCCCAGGACCCTGAGATCATGACCTGAGGTGAAGGCAGAGGCTTAATCCACTGAGCCACCCAGATGCCACAAGTACAGTAATTCTTAAAATACATTATTAAATCAAATGGAACAGTGTCTAAAAATAATAAAGAATTACCAAGTAGAATTTATCCTAGAAAGAATATTGGTTTTATATCCATATATCAATCTTGGAATTTGCCGTTTAAATAGAAGCAAAGAGCAAAAGCTACATAAGTATTTAGATTGTGCAAAAAATTCCCACCTTTGATGAAAAGCAGGACTCATTAATGATAAAATTCCTCAGGAAACTAGAAAGAAATGAGATTTTTGCCACCTGATAAAGAGCTTGCCCATGAAAAAAATAACAGCCAATCTTATAAGCAATGCACAAACACTGCTTTCTATTTAAAATGAGGATCAACACAAAGTTGACTAATCATTTCATGCAACACTGTACTGGATGTCTTTGTCAGTGAATAATGCAAGAAAATTAATGAATGTTATACACATTAGGAAGAAAATAGTAAATATTTCTTTATATGTAAATGACATGATCGTACATATAAAAGTCACTAAGAAAACTATAAAATCACTGATAAATCTTAAAAGTGAAATTAGTAAGGTGTCAGGATACATTGTTAATATAAAAAGCTCAATCATATTTCTCTGTATTATTAATAAAATTATTCTTGATACATAAATCCTATTTATATTATCAGCTTAAAAGAACTAGGGATGCATTTATGAGAATATATGCAAGATATGTACATTGAAAACATCAAAACATTGCTGAGGAACATGAAATAAAACTAAAAAATTCAAGAGATACAGCATGTACATGGTTTAGAAAATATAATGGTAAGATGTCCATTTTCTCCAAATTCCTCCATAAATTTAATGGAATGTGCATCAAAACCTTAATAGCCTTTGAAAATAAGTTGATCTGCTAACTCTAACATTTATTTGAGGGGCACCTGGGCGGCTCAGTGGGTTGGGGCCTCTGCCTTTAGCTCAGGTCATGATCTCAGAGGGATTCCTGGGATCGAGCTCCACATCGGGCTCCCTGCTCAGCAGGGGGGCTGCTTCCTCCTCTCTCTCTGCCTGCCTCTCTGCCTACTTGTGATCTCTCTCTCTCTCTGCCAAATAAATAAATAAAATCTTTAAAATAAATAAATAAATAAAATTTATTTGATAAGGCAAAGAAATTGGAATAATCAAAACAAGAACCAAGTGGAAAATGGGCATTACCTGGTTTTAACTTATAAAACTTCAGTCATCAAGACAGTAATACAGAGGAATATAGAAATACAGGGGAGTGAAGCAAAATTAAGCATCCAGTAATAGATCCACACATATATAGTCATTGATTTTCTCTAGAGAAAAGTCATGTGAGGACACAGTGAGAGGGCATTATCTGAAAGCCAAGGAGAGAGATCTGATCAGAAACCAGTCCTGTGGGCACCTTGATCTTGGACTCCCAAAGCTGTGGGGAAACTGAGGATGAGAATAGTTTTACTTTGTGCCAGATTCATAAAGCTGGCTGTAGCAACATGAAATCATGAGGTTTGGGATCAATTTACTCTTTAAACTAAGTGACGAGTAAGTGATTGATGAAACAAACTTAACTGATTTGAACCTGTGAATTGCTAAATTCAAAAGCTTGCACCAACTTTACTCTGCCTTTTTGGTGTGAGCCTTGACATTAAATATCACTGGAACAAAAGCAACAACAACAACAAAAGAACCTTACTCTAGAACTTTCTAAAATATTACCATATCAAAGCACAGGAGAGAGTGACAATACTTGGACAGTTTATCAGTGTGAATGGAGAAGGCTGCACATAGGTGAAACAAGTGAACTCCAGAGCTGCTTTACCTCAGACCTCCTCCAGAGGCCTCAGTCTCTGAAGAAGTCATGTTTTGGTATACCTATAACCTATGACAGAAATTGGTGAGTCCTTCCTATTTGGACTGGATTTACTTGTGAGCAGACCAAGTGCTCCTGGATAAAATGTGGAGTTAGGTTAAGCTCACTTTATGGAAAAATAAAATTATATTTTATTTTACCTATTTGGATTTTTTAAACTTTATTGATCATGAAATCCCAACTCAGCCCTTGCCTACCATTAGCGATACAGCCAATGCAATTGACCAAGATATGGATAAAATTCCAGTTTGACTCTTAGGCAGACAAAGGGCAAGGGCTGCCTTTCTTTCCAAAGACCAAAGTGCCTTTAAGTTTTGTGCTATCAACTTTAACTTTTTACTGTGAGCTCACGTTTTTGCTACTTCTATCCCGATGTGATTATTTATTACAGTACATTTGAGAACAATTAAGATAAGAGCAAGAATCCAAAGAATAAGCACTCAAGGACATTGAAATAAAGTCACAGTAATTTAGTGAGAAACAATGAGAACTGACAGGGGAACTACACTATCATTTCGTACTCTAGGCAGAGAAATTTTAGCTAAGTAAAAATTCTGGAATTAAAAATCTGTTTTGCTTTCTTTGTTATACTGTTTGCTCTTATTGGCCATATCACAAGCTGATTAGAAAATGCTAGTGGGCAGTAATGTGAACCTTAGTTACTGTCTACTCAGCTCATTGCCTATTTTTCACACCCAAATTTTCCATGTAAAAAAGTCAGTCAAGTAGGTGGCTCTGTGGCGCAATGGATAGTGCATTGAACTTCTAGTGACAAAAAAAGTCAGTCAAGTATTTAAACCATTCACCCTATTTTTCTATCACATCTCAGAACTTAAGTTCTTGTCCCCTACAAAAATACTCTTCTTGAAGCAGACCAACAACTTGTGAGTTGAAAGCTTCATTTCAATTTTCCAACTGTAATATGACTATCCAGCACAAAACAACCACAGCAGTAAGAAAAATATGTATCTGTGGTAATACCGCTTTCTTTCTTTCCTTTTTTTTTTTTAAAGATTTTATTTATTTATTTGACACAGAGAGAGATCAGATCACAAGTAGGTAGAGAGGCAGGCAGAGAGAGAGAAGGAAGCAGGNGCCCTTGCCTACCATTAGCGATACAGCCAATGCAATTGACCAAGATATGGATAAAATTCCAGATCATGACCTGAGCTGAAGGCAGAGTGGGATTTAACCCACTGAGCCACCCAGGCGCCCNGGAGCCTGATGTGGGCCTCGATCCCAGGACCCTGAGATCATGACCTGAGCCGAAGGCAGAGTGGGATTTAACCCACTGAGCCACCCAGGCGCCCGGTAATACCGCTTTCTATTGGCACAAATAACTGATTTTTCTCTAGGGGTGGAATTTTCATTGTAGCAGAATGATTGTGGCATCAGGTGAGATTAATAACTCTTGAGTTCTGAGTAGTAATTAAGTGCTGAAATGTATATTCTGTTAGTATTTTGGTAGATGATTTATTCACCTTTTATTCATGTGTAGGTGATCCAATGTGTGAATTACATATATTTATATTTTTCATATTTTGATTATTAGTGAAAAATACAGATATTTTTCAATTACCCAGCACTCTTCTGAGTTGTCTTCCCCTGCCTTTGATAATTATGCTTAAGGAATCGACCTAATTTGAATATTAGACTGAGCAAAACATAATTAAAAATGTAAATCTGAAGAAAAGCAAAAACTAATGGAATCCAAAATCAAATATAGATGATGTTTGAATTATCTCACTACTTCTTCTCACCTCAAGACCTAACTATATACTAAAAAGATTCTATGTAGAGATATATCCTTTGGTGCATAAACACGAGTTATGGTAAAGTGGGATCTGACAAGCTGAGGACAGCACAGAAAAATATGTTTTACTTATTGTAGGTTTAATATATTCTAGGCAGAAGAAAGAACTGCTTACTTCTGTGGTTTAGTAAATTGGAACAAGTGACTCAGAGTGAGTGTGAACGTCCCCTGGAAGTCTTTAAAACTGTAATGGGTCTGGGACAGCCCACCTTATAATGCTTTGAAATTGAGATAGAGCGAAAAGTCCTTCCATGCTCCCATATAATTAAAAAAAAATGTTTTCTTGAGTATAGTTGAGACAAAATGTTATATTAATTTTAGGTGTGTAATAAGTGATTCCACTTCTCTATACATTAGGCTATGCTTGCCACAAGTGTAGCTACCATCTGTCACCACACAACGCTATTACAATACTGTTAGTATATTCCTGATGCTGTGCCTTTTATTCCCTTGACTTATTCATTCCTTAAGGAGAAGCCTGGAGCTCCCACTCCCTTTGCTCATTTTGCCCATCGCCCCAACCCCTTCCCTCTGGCAACCATCCATGTGTTTTCTGTATTTATAAGTCTGATTTTGCTTTTTGTTTATTTGTTTTGCTTTTTTAGATTCCACATATGAGTGAAATTATATGATAAATGTTTTCTCAGTCTGACTCATTTCACCCAGTCTAGTCTCTTGAGACCCATCCACCTCTACATAATTTTTAAGACAAGGGAGAAAGGAAAGGGACTTTATTAGCTATTCACTGAGTACAAGTAATTTTATACACTTAATATTTTATGTTTACCAATTTGGTGAGGACATTTTTATTACCTCTTATTATGGATGTAAGAAATGAGGCTCAGAGAAATTAGTTTGTCAAAGATTATACAGCTTGTAAGTGGAAAGCTTGGATTTTGATTCATTTTTTTAAATCCAAATATTATAATTTTTTATATAATATTATGGGGGAAATAAGGAGAATTTTAGTTCTTAGTTTCCTTACAATTTTTGTCCTTAGTTTATCTTTCTATAACATATTTCAAATTGCTTCAATATGCATTTAAAATTTTATTTCCAATACCATCGTATTAAATGTTCTCATTATTCCTGTGGAACAAGTAGAAACTGATACTTTTTTCTATTATCCTTCAGAAGTGAAATCAGGGGGAAAAAAAGTGTCTTTTATTTGAAATCCATAGGGTCTAGCTATGAATTTTACCAGGACCCTGGACTAGCAGTTTAGACCAATATAATGCCTTTGACCTAAAGGAAGTTATCAATAAGCATCTTTTCAATTGAATTATCTTCCTAGATCCATGAAACAAACTGTTTGCTTTTCCATGTCTCCTTAAACAGCAAGAATATGTATAAGATTCGTTTTGATTATTTGATCACATTTTTCAGCCTCTGGAGAAAAGTAACCATTAGATTTTCAGTTTTAAGGAATATAGACTCTACGTGACCAACTCTTATTTTTCAAATAATATTGCAAGAGTTCAATCAAGCAAACCTGTATCTGGGATTAAAATCTTATGACCTCAGATCATTGCTTTTCCTCCTATGTCTCACTGACTTCTATTTGCTCATGCAGTTTATTATTAGCTGGAAAACATTTTTGGTGTTTAATAGTCTCTTTGAGAAACTCTTTTATCATCAAAGAATAAGTTTACAAAGTTTTCAAAATGCCACCATACTGTGTATACTGCTGTAATAAAAAGACTGAGCAGAGCTTTACTGCCAATTTTAAAAATCAGCAGCACAACCAAATGACACATGCTCAAAAATCATGCCACAGAATGTGTGGACTCTTGAAATGGTTCTTGTTATTTCTCCTTGACAGCCTTTGAAAGAGAATTCTAATGTTCCATCTTGTCCGTATTTTACACTTGCAAGAGAAGTTCGTAGACATTTTATAATTAATGTATATAAGAAAGTTGGTCACATTCTAAATAATGGAGAAGCTTATCAGAGAAATGCCAGTTCCAATAAAAATTCTACCTAATCCAGTGGCATAGATTCCTGTAAAAAGTTATCAAATTTTAAAAAGGAAATTGCAAAACTAATCAAAGTACATGTACAGTATGCACAATGTACTATGACAGAAAATACTTTGAGGTTTTTTTTCTCTTTAAGATCTGAGGTACAGAATCTAAATAGTATAATTTGTGATAAATGTCAAGGAACATTATTCTGATAAATGTCATTGTAATAATTAGATGGAAATTGTTCTGGGTATTAGACACTATATAATCAGTTTTGATAGAAGGATCAAAGGTGTAAATTTATGACCATTCTGTGAAGGCATTTATCAGAAGCTTTACTGGGGAGAGGAGAGAGAGACAAGGAGGGTAACAATTTATGGTGAAACAATTTATGGTAAATTCTACTCAACTATAATCTTACCTTGTAAGTTCTTTGAATATAGACTATGTATGTTATCCTCTTTTTGAGAGTGCAATTATAATGATTTTAAACCCGTGAAAGCCAAAAATGAAGTTCGCTAAAATTAAATTTTCCAGTTAGATGATGAAACAAACACAAAAATACAATTGCTAAAGTTATAGCATAGTTACTGATTATGGGGAGCCATGAACTTTTATAACTTTCTCATGTACCAGAACCAGTTAATAAAGGAGTTTGTTGATTCCTTTCTTTCTTTTCCTTCCCTTCCCTTTCCTTCCTTCCTTCCTTCCTTCCTTCCTCCCCCTCCCTCTCCCCCCTCCCCTTTCTTTCTTTCTTTCTTTCTTTCTTTCTTTCTTTCTTTCTTTCTTTCTTTCTTTCCTTCTTTCTTTCTTTCCTTTTTACTATGGACCCAGTAGTCTATAGGTGGAAATGGGGAGCCACAAAATATGGAGAATCCTCTCAAAAAATACATTTTTGGAAGACAAAATTACTATATATGAAATAATTAAAATATATGCTACACATTGTTCCACCATTTTTCTGAGTCAGAACTTTTCAACTTGGAGGAAATATTAATCTTTCAGCTTCAAGACAGTCAGAGGCCTTCTGTGTATCCTATTGTTCTATATGTATATTATATGTTTCACGATATTACAAATATTGAGAATTATTGGCCTGGCAAGAAATTTTGTAGAAAATCTAAAAAGGGAAACATCATTACAGATTTCAGGGAAGAAGGAAGACAGAAGAGGTTGTTGGCAGGACACTTAGAGTATTCAGGAGATATATCTTCTTTCACATTTAGAATGGTTAGCTCAAAAGAGCCATGGCTGGCTGACATCCTGTCTGGCTTCTCAAGGTATACTGTCTGGCTGCCTGTGTATATTTGGGCATAAACAAGAGGGAAAGGAAGATAGTGTGAAAAGGAGCCAAGGTGATTTTGGAGCACTGTAATTGATTCGTCATTTCAAGAGTCTTACAGAATTCAAGGTCAGTCTAAATCTGAGGCAGAAAACCCAGATCTATTTCTCAGTGACTGAATACTTGCCATAGCTCAGGCTCATTCAAAAGCCCATGGGAAGTCTGTGAGATCAGTGAGTTTAGTTTATGAACCAAAGGCAGCTTTTATCTGTTCTTTAGTAATATTTCAGTATCTCCAAAAGTAAGAAAATAGGGTTTAATTGAGAGAATTAAAATGAAGGTACTCATCAATAACTACTCAAAAATGGAAACAGACATGGGACTATTGAGGTTTTAATGCAAAGGTTTTTGCAATGTTACATCTTATCTGTTACAGAAATTCTCATTTCACTGCATTTATAAAAAATGTAACCAACCAATGTATTTCTACAATGTTTTTTAAGAAATTCACATTCTGTGAGTTTAGGTGATCTAACCAAATTTATTTTAACTCTGAGAAACTCACATAGGTAAAAGTTATACTTCTTTTTGTTGGTTGAAGCTCATAGTTACTTCCTCTTGCCATTATCTTTACAACATAATGGGTTCTTTCTTCCAAATCCATGTTGATTTATTTATTCAAAAGTAAATCAAATTTAAGGAATTATCTTCATGTAAAAAAAACCTTCAGTGTTGTTTATTTTAATAAAGTATGTAAAGCACTGAAATGTTATTTGGAGTAAGCTTAAGAAATATGAAATTTATTGTCATGCCATCTGATGTGCAAAGCAGTTGCCTATACACATTTAACAGGCTTCTTTTATATTTAAAACTCTTTTATTTCTCTGAGGCCACTATTCAAATGGCTGACAGGGGATAATTTGTTTTGTTCAGTGAATTCCTGATTGTTGTACAAGGAAAAGTTCTCTCACCTTTCGTTCAACAATTCATCTTCCTATGGTGATTTATTTTACTATTTCCAGACATGCTTTATTACCTACAGACTTGACATGTACTTTTTTTCTTTCTTTCTGGGAATCGACTGAGCCATGAATAGGTACGCACATTATAACAAGTTATAAACTCCTTGAATTGTATATTATTACAGACAATTCTATTGTCTTGTTCTGCACAATTCAATAAACATGCTTATATGTTATTGTATAAAATTGAGAAGAACATTTACATAGATCCATATATTAATCATTTAGGATTTTCTTCGATAAATAATATGGAAATATATTACATACTAGGTGACAAAAATCAATGATGAAATAATACTTGGGGGTGTCAGAAATGTTTGTTGCTATGTCATAACTCTGTAACTTCATTCCAATTAGTAAGGAAAGACTCCAATGTGGAAGTGACATTTCTGAGAAAGAGAGAGGAGAGAAAAAGAGATCACATTAGATTCTTTTTATAGAAGCCAATAATATTTTAATTCAGTTCAAATTACAAGTGAAAATATGTATAAGATCTAGAGTTTGAAGGTTCAAGACAGCTGTATGGTTCCTGTTTTGAGTCATACCTCATTGTCAAGAGAGTCAACATGTATCAGCTGTCAGTGGACAGCAGATGATAAAGTATTTTTATTTGCACCAATGTCCAATTTGAAGAAAAATCTTAACTAGAATAAATATTCATTCTAGCTTATACAGTAAAAGAAGGTATGTAAAGCCGGAAGTGCACAGTGTGTCAACTCTCATAATGTTTTCATTGCTTTGGTAACTATAGAAATTTCTGAAATCTCTTAATTGGATCAATATAGTTCCTTCACATAAGATAAAATTTGCTAATGGTATTTTTTAGAAATATGGTTCCCATAAGGTTGTATTTATTTTGGTCAGCTAAAGGGTAATTAAATGCTTTTCAATAATTAATTAGTGAGATTAAAAACTAAACTGGGATCCGGGGGGTATAAACTCCAGTGGTCTTCACTGTGAATGTGGACTTGGCAAGGTCACATTCTTCAATTTTATACTCTATGAAATGACCCATTCTGGCTCTATTGTTCTAGGATTTTCTACTTCAAGGATTTGATTCTAGATTTCTGGATGTAATTCATAGCTCCCTTTTCATTTGGCTCATATCAAATGCTTGGATGTCTAGGCTCATCTTTGTTTTATTTTTTTTAATTGACTACTGTTCATTTGGATTCTACTCCATATATGCACCTGCTTACAAGTCCATCTGTGGGGGGATAGGGTAACCTGGGATGGGTATTAAGGAGGGCACATGTTGTGATGAGCACTGGATGTTATACGCAATTAATGAATCATTGAACATTACATCAAACACTAATGATATACTATATGTTGGCTACCTATATATAATAATAAAATAAAATAAATCAGGCTAAGTTTGGAGAGGCAAAATGTAGGTAATGAATAATTACATTAAAGAGCACCCAATTGTTGGGGCACCTGGGTGTCTCAGCTGGTCAAACGTCCAACTCTTTGTTTCAGCTCAGGTCATAATCTCAAGGTTGTAGGACTGAGCCCTATTTCAGGCTCTGTGCTCAGCAAGGAGTCTGTTTCAAATTCTCTGTCCCTCTCTCTCTCTCTCTCTCAAGTAAATAAATAAATAAAGTCTTAAAAAAAAAGTACCTAATTGCTTTCACATACTGTTTGTCCCACTTTGTTTATCAGAAGCTCCTTAGTAAGTTATCCTATAAAGCTCTGCTGTGGTTTTATAACATGATAGAAAGCTTGTACAAAGTCTCATCAGAAAGGTCGATAAAAGTATAAACATAGAAAAATTCCTGCTTCTCCCAAATTAGTTTTGGATAAAAAAAGAGATATATTAGTTCCCATCTGTTAGAAATGCCAGTACTAATGTATTTTCCCTCCAATCTCCAATGTTCCCTTTTTAAAAAATGAGTCACTTTTGCTTTCAACATACTTCTTAAGCAATTTATGCCAGTTTCCATACAAGAGGTTTTCAGATGGAGAGCTCAGTCATGAAGCTGGATGCTATTATTTCAAGCTCTGCCACGTTAGAGGCAGAAATGTGGATGTCATGATCATATAAATGGCTGCTGAGACAATGGAAGTGGGAAAAATCATCAAGGGAGGGAGAGAGACCGAGAGAGGGAGAACTGACCAAAAAGGAGTATTCTGATTGGCAAAAGAAAAGGAAGAATGTGCTGTCTGGGAAGATCAGTGAGGGTAAAGTTTTGATAATGAAGAATTGGTCCACAGTGCCAAATACTGTTGATTTCAATTAGGATCGGGACAAGGTCATTCACACCAAGATTAGGTGATATAAAGGATTGATGGCCTTGATGACGGTGGATTGAGTAGACTTGGGAGAGAAGAAATGAAGAGTACTCGGAGTTGAAGAATGAACATGAGCATGAGAAAGTAAGTCTAAAATACTCTCAAAAGATTAACTGTGTAAGAATGTGAAGCTAAATGGCAGTGACTGAAAGATGGAGATGGAAAGATATTGTTTTATTTTGTTTTGCCTAGGAGGATGTACTAAGATGAGGCACCTGTGAATAGATTTCATGATCAAGAGATAGTCAATAGGGAGGGAGAGTTTAAAAATACATAAAAATCAGGGATGGTACATGGTCAGAAAATAGTACTTCAGGAGAAAGCAATACTAAAATGGAGCAAAACAAGGAAAGTGGGTGCAGATATAGAAACATGAACATGGATGGGTGGGAATAGGGAGTTGAGACATTTCATTCTTAATTCCCTTTGTATCGTGAAATAAGAGACTTTCCCATGGTGTGAATTCTTCTTATATTTAGACTATAGATTTTAATGTTAATATACAAAGTTATAATTCAAATTTAACAAGCCATGTTTATTTCTTCCTCTTCAGTACCTACTGACACTGATAAATGTATATTTAGTAGCATGGTTCATCTTATGGATATTAATGAAGAACTAAATATAGAGGTTTGTGCCATGTAAATTTTAACTAGAGAAAGAAAGTGATAGATAAAACTGATAGACTGTTAATATTTTACTTTACAAGTGATATTATCTTATTCAGACATATGTTATTAAAACCTCTTATAAAAAGCCTTTTAAAGTGTGTTAATCCATGATTCACCGCTTACAGCTGTGAGGTGAATAGTGTATATAGGGTTGTACAATTTTGTAGTCTTTTCTATGACCCAAGAGTAACAAGGTCCTTCCCTGTGCCACTTTGTCACGAAATTTCTCTCTCCAATGACCACAAGCAATTTCAGAAGTTAGGTTCATGTATAAAGAAGAGCTCTCAGTTAGCATAGTAAGGAAATGGGAAGAGAGTTACCCACCGGCAGGCTAGTTAGTGTTTCCCTCATTTCCTCCAAGCAAATGTTAAAGAAAGGATTCGGATTTTTCTAAAACTTATGACACAGGTTCTATGTTTTTACACCTTTATGTAAATGAATGCATTAAAAACTGTTTTTTTTTTTAAACTATAGAATTAGGGCATCTTCAAACTCATATGTAGTTTGAGGGAAATTCCTGAGATACCATGTTTCTTCCTCAAATTTTAGCTAATAAAGAACATTTGTGATGTTTCAGATGAAGATACGGTGCTTAAGCACAAGGGTGGAAGGAGGAAAATGGAAATTCTCTGCAAGGTGTCCCGAGTTTGGGTTGGGCTTAGCCAATGGAAGGGAGAGACTCCAGCAACCTGACAAGCGACCTGTGTCTGAAAAGAAAAAATAGGCAGTAAAAAAAAAATCACCTTCCCTGAGAAATGCTGATTCATTTTTAGGAAGAGTGATGTCTGCCATTGGATTTCCAGTTATATCCAGCCCTATGTGGTGATTGCATTCTAACCTTTAGAAGGTCTTCTATGAGAAACCACCTGCTGTTAGGGTAAAACTAGGGGAATTAAAGGACAGTGATGAAAGCTAGCTAAGGACAACACTTACATGAGCAGGCGAAGGCAGAAGAACAATCAATTGTACTGACTGACTCAGCAATAAATATGATAGAAACCACTTTTTTTACATATAAAAGAGGGTGTGACCACTGGGTGGGAGGGCAGATATTGAGTGCGACATAAAATCTATAGGAAACACTAATGCTGCCTGATTTGGCTCCTTGCCACAGGAATCTGATACATGATTGGAACTACAAAGCAGAGACACAAGGCTTCATTCTTTTATATATTCCCAATGTCTTCTAAATTTGAAAAGTACTGAAAATCACATGCAAAATGTCTAAATTAAGCACTCCTATGCAAATCACAATAAAAAATGAATATACTTACAAAGTACTAATGGAGTAAAAAAAAATGATGAGAAGATTTAAGTGGTGACTGTAGGTGGGAATGCAAACTGGTGCAGCCTCTCTGGGAAACAGTATGGAGGTTCCTCAAAAAGTTAAAAATAGAACTACCTTCCCATCCAGCAACTGAACTAGGTATTTATCGAAAGGATACAAACATAGGGATTTGAAGGGGCACATGCACCCCAATGTTTATAGCAGCAATGTCCACAATAGCCAAAATAGGGAAAGAGCCCAGGTGTCCATCAACAGATAAGTAGATAGAGAAGATACAGTAGAATATTACTCAGCCATCAGAAAGGATGTAATATTGCCATTTGCAATGATGTAGATGGAACTAGAGGGTATTATGCTAAGCAAAATAAGTCAGAGGAGGATGAATACCATATGATTTCACTCATATGTGGAATTTAAAAAACAAAACAGATGAACATAGGGAAAGGGAAGGGAAAATAAAATAAGCTAAAAACAGAGAGGGAGGAAAACCATAAGAGACCCTTACCTATAGGAAACAAAGTGAGGGTTGCTGGAGAGGAGGTGGGTGTGGGGAAGGGATAACTGAGTGATGGATATTAAGGATGGCACTTGATGTAATGAACACTGGGTGTTATAGGCAACTGAAGAATCACTAAACTAATAATACAGTGTATGTTAACTACATTGAATTTAAATAAAAATTAAAAAAAGAAGAAGAAGGGAAAAGCTTTGGGAGGGTTTGAGGAAGGTGAATGACTGAGAATTTGCTTCCTGAGCAAGAACAATGTGTTCCAAGCCTGGGGAGGACATGGTAGAGGATTAAGTGCTCTAGTTACTATGACTGCATAAACAGTTACCCCATAACTAAGTGGTTTAAAACAATAACAAACTTTATTTTGTGCATCAACCTAACACCTGCTCAGGACTGAGGTGGTACCAAGGTTAAGAGTTGCAATTATCTGAAGGCTGGCATGTCTAATGGTTGAAGCTGGTTGTCAACTGAAACTTCTCTGGAACCTTTGGCTGGAATAATTATTTGTGGCCTTTCAATATATCCTGGAATTTCTCAGATCATGGGGTATGGGTTCAGCCCCAGGAGTGAGAGAGAGAGAAAAAAAAATATATATGGCCCTTTTGGGCTTAGTCTTAGAAGTCACACAGCATTATCCCTTTCAGCACATTCTTCTATTCAGTGAAACTGTTAAAACTTCACCCATATTGAGGGAGAGGGGAAATAGACGCTACCACTTGATGAGAGGTTACAAGGTTCTAAAAGAATTTGTGAACTGAAATATTGCTGTAGTCATTTTTGGAAAATACAATCTACTACACCTTGTTATTTCAGTTTTTAGTCTAATAATCACAAACTTCAATGTGGTATTAATAAAAAATATTTACTCGTTTAAAATCTTTCATTGAATTTGTGTTTCTGTGGACATGTTACTAATATTACTATTATTATTAACATTTCCGGTTTGTGAACTTCCAAATCTCTTGGCCTTTAAATTTTTCTCTGCTATAGCCTAATAATTTGAGCGTAACATTCAAAAGTTGGTGTTCTAAAAAGTCTAGTGAAAGGAACTATATTAAACTTTGGGGTTTAGAATATTTAATTTGTAATGTTCATTTGAAAGACAGTACTACTCTATCAAGTGGCTTTAAGGATGAGCTTATAATTCACATTGGTTTGAATAGGAAATAAAAACACAAATAGACTGTCTTCGCTATCCCCAGCTAATCCCCATGAGAATTATCACTTCACTTTATAATCATTTAGCCTACACAAGTTAGACTTTGTGTATCATAAGTAAAGCCTTACCATAAATAACAATTCTATGCCATAAAACATTGCTTAAAGATGTTAACATGCTATGTTCTAAGGTAGAAATTACTTCTCCTTTATTTTCTTTTTTTTTTTTTTAAGATTTTATTTATTTATTTCACAGAGGGAGAGAGATCACAAGGAGGCAGAGAGGCAGGCAGAGAGAGAGAGGGGGAAGCAGGCCCCCCGCTGAGCAGGGAGCCCGATGCGGGCCTCAATCCCAGGACCCTGAGATCATGACCTGAGCCGAAAGCAGAGGCTTTAACCCACTGAGCCACCCAGGCGCCCTCCTTTATTTTCTTTTAAGATTATTTATTTATTTGACAGATAGAAAGATCACAAGTAGGCAAAGAGGCAGGCAGAGAGAGGAGGAAGAAGGCTCCCCACTGAGCAGAGAGCCTGACATGGGGCTCGATCCCAGGACCCTGAGATCATGACCTGAGCTGAAATTAGAGGGTTTAACCCACTGAGCCGCCCAGGCGCCCATTACTTCTTCTTTAAAAAAATGTTAGAGACGGTGCCAGGTGGAAGACACAATGCAGAAAACAATTGTGAAAAAAAAATTATGAAAAAGTTATATTAGAAAAATACAAAGAATATGCCACTTTGTCCAGATTAAAGGTAAGAGTACATTAAAGTGGAAAGGGTCATTGCTGAAATGATTACACTAGTCAAAATGACATCATCAAGCCTCACTTCATTCTTTTAAAGGTTAGTAGGCAAAGGACTATGTCTGCTCTTTGAAAATGTCAAATAAAATGCTATATTTCCAAAGTGTGAAGTAATGTTAATCTAAACATTACAAGCACAGATGATATTAAGGAAACAAATTTAATGCATACTATTATCAATCAGAAATTATATATTCTTACAATGTTAGGATGGACTCAAAGAAAGTTTGAAGAAGATGAAAAAGCCATATTTTTTATTCTTAGATATATTAACCATAACCTAAGGACACTGAAGGAGAAAGAATAATAAAAGGCTTAGAAATTCAGATAAGGAGAAAAGAAAATAATCTCACTTAAACTGAAATAATAGGACTAAACGAACACTTAATTCGAGAGAACACAACCTGATATATTGGACTAAGAGTAGGTGACTGGGGTCCTACTAATTACATATCACTTACTCTATGTCCCTGTACTTCCGTTTCTTTGCTGTAATCATGTTTGCCACAGACTACTTGCCTAGGCTTTTCCGAATAAGTACTAGATTGTTTCTAATACTTTCACATTAATATTGAGGCTGTTTCCAATCCTTATAGATACACTTATGCATAAATCTTTTACGTATGGGCTTACGTATTAGTAGGATAAATTCTTAAAGTGGAATTGCCACATCAGAGGGTATGTCTATTTTTAATTTTAAAAGATATTCAATGCATAGTTTTTATTCTATGATAGTGTCAGATGGCTGTTCATGTTCTAATAAAATCAGTCAAGATAAATCCTTATTTCTAACTCCTTATGTTGTAAACCAAAAAAAGGTGGATTTTTAAAAAATTATTCCTGAATCCCTGAAAACTAGAAGAGACCCAGCATATGCACATTTCAGCTTACTAAGGGGATGGCACCAAACAGAGGGGAATTAGGGACCCAAGAGATTAAAAGTGTTGATCAAATCCATACGCATTGAGTACATATTCTTTTCACATGACATTCTCTTCTTTAAAACTTGTAATGGCCTTTGGAAGAATTATGTATATGATTTATTATACAGTATAGTTCAATATACAGTACTTTATTCTTACTTCTTAGGTAGTAGAAGTAAATGCATAAACTACTGTCAAACAGAAATCCATAGTGGTTTTTAACATCAAAAACACATCATAGACGTCTGGTCTGACATGTAAAGAGTTTAAAAATCATCACTCCTCTCCTCACAAGAAGAAAAACGCTGAACAAATTGAAAAATAACAATTCTTAGATCTATCAAAGAATTGTTTTCATAGGGAAAACTGCTGTCCTGAAAAAAAGAGATAGGCCAATACAGAAAGTTTTTTTTTACCAGAACTAAGCTTAGTTAGATTTTGCCAAACAAAACACTAGAATAAAAGAAGAAATATATCATTGAGTAAATTGTTCTCTTTCGTATTTTTCTTTTTTTTTTTTTTTAAATATTTTACTTATTTATTTGAGAGAAAGAGCACAAGCAGGGGGAGCAGGAGAGGGAGAGGGAGGAGGAGGCCCCTTAAGCAAGGAGCCTGACACAGGGCTCCATCCCAGGCCCTGGGGTCATGACCTGAGCCCAAAGCAGACACTTAACCTACTGAGCCACCCAGATGCCCCTCTTTTTCATATTTTTCTAAAGGAAACACAAACAAGGATGTAAGTACTAATCTCTAGAGATGAGGATCAAGAAGACGGGAGGTTTGGAAAAAGGTGCCGTGTACCCAGAAAACCTATCTTCTTCATAACTTTCCATTTCACTGGTTCTGGGAGGGTCCTGGAAACATGAGAGAGGAAGAAATTACTGTAGCTAAAATAGATGCTGTTAAAGAAAAATCTGTGTCCATGTGTCAGATTGTCCAATTTTTGCCACATCAAATTTTTTAGATTTCTTACAGCTGATAATAGCACTATTTGTCCCAAACTTACATTTGCCTGAAACATAAGATTAGTGGGTTTAAAAGTAAACATTATAGTGCTCTCTTTGACAGCACATATATTAAAATTGGAATGATACAGAGAAGATTAACATGGTCTCTGTGCAAGGATGATACACAAATTTGTAAAAGTATATAACTTTATATTGTTCTTTCCTTTTAGTTTTCATTTGAAATATCCATTTTGATATTAACTAACGAATTTTGGCTCTCAGATGACTATCATAGGTGGACATATGGATGAGGGGACTCAGATTTAAAAATACAAAAGGACACGCAGAAAATTGCAAAGCATTCTCCATGAAATCAATGTTTATAAAGTATTCAGGGACATTCTTTAAATGGTTTCTTACATCTGTGGCTATAACATCTTCTGGTCAGTGAAAAGCAAACCATAGAAGAAAGGAAGATAAAACAAGACAGTTTCCATTGGTGGCAGCTGCTGTACTAGGCCCAGGATGTGTCATCTTTACTGACACTTAAAAGGCACATATAAAAACACTTAATGTGTTTGGGTTACTGTTGATGACAGATTGTCACCAAGTCTATCTTCTGTGTAATTTCTTCTCCAAGTTCATCTTAAAAGACAGATGCTTCAGGTATTTTGGGACTTACAAATTTAATGGGTTACTATTTTTCTGTTGCAACTGGTGTTTCCAGAATGATAGTGTAAGTGTTCAGAATAGCTAATGGGATGGAAATCTCTGAAATTGTAATTATGTGCTTTGATTCTGTTTATAAAGAAATGAATTTGGTGGCATCAGTTTCTTAAAATAGACAAAATGTCACAGGACTGTAGTGCATACTTGTTTGGAAATACAGATAGTAGGAGTTAGAGTTGTTCATGACATAGATAACTTCACGAGTTGAGAAATTAGCAATTTTTTCTTCACATTTATCTACCCATATGTAATTAATCTTGAAGCTGCAGGGACTAGTGATATGGAAGACTTAGGGATGTAGGAATTTCTTAAAATGAGCCCTTACATTGGCATCTTATTTTGCCACTTTGGATCTTAGTTTGAATTTATCTTATTTCTTGACTACCATGCTTTATTTAAACTTTCTTTTTTTTTTAAGATTTTATTTATTTTTTTGACAGAGAGAGAGAGATCACAAGTAGGCAGAGAGGCAGGCAAGAGGGAGAGGGAGAGGCAGGCTCCCCGCTGAGCAGACAGCCCGATGTGGGACTCGATCCCAGGACCCTGAGATCATGACCTGAGCCGAAGGCAGTGGCCTAACCCGCTAAGCCACTCAGACGCCCCTTTATTTAAACTTTCAATCTTTTCAAATGTAGTTTGTCCTTTCAACACCCTATCTCCACCCATGTGACAAAGATTTCATCATCTTTTGAGTCACTGCTTAGATATCACTACCACTTATCCCAGAAATGTTTTCTCTCCACTGGATCTGATTTAGGTACCTTCCTTTGGTGCCTTTCCTTGTCTATCTCTGTGAGGTGCATTCGAAACCATCTCCATTACCATTTTATGCTTACTATACTGTATAAATTATTCATTAGTTTTACTTTTAAAAGGTATAAGAAAGTGATTTTTTGTTATTGAGGATTAGAGAAAAGATTTACTTCCTGTGAGAGTTATTACTTAATGTTTTCTCTAAGAGTTTGGAACTACTTGGTTGTATCTGTTTTCTATAGCTGCCATACTAAATTACCACAAAGTTAATGGCTTAAAACAACACAAATTTATTATTTTACAGTTCTGTAGGTCAGAAGTTAGAAACAGGTCTCTTTGGGCTCAAGTCAGTATGTTGGAAGGCTGTGTTCCTTTCCGAAGATTCTGGAAAAGAAACTGTTTCCTTGTCTGTTTTCTTGTTTTGTCCCTGTGCTTTTGGTGTCAGATCCAGAAAAGCCAGTGCCAAGTCCAATGTCAAGATTTTCCCTAAGTTTCCTTCTAGGAATTTTATAGTTCCAAGTCTTATGTTAGCTCTTTAATCCATTTTGAGTCTATTTGGGGATATAGTGTATGATGGGGGTCCAATCTCTTTTTTTTAAATATGCATATCCAATTTTTCCAACACTATTTGTTGAGGACACTGTCTTTTCCTCATTGGTATTCCTAATACCCTTGTCAAAGATCAGTGGACTGTTTTTGTATGGATTTATTTCTGGGCTCTCTGGAAAGTACCTGGGCTCTTTATGTTTAGGTAATAAAACATAAATGGGAAGTAATTGCATGACTTTTGGCTTGTTACTGTCTTTCAAAAAAGAGATCTGTTGATAAAGACAAGTGGCAAATGTAAAAATAAAGAGTTCCCTTTTATATAGCAATTTTACCTTATAAAGCACTTTCAAGGTATCTTAATCTTCACAACTACTCACACTACAATCCCCTCTTAAAAATGAGAGAACTGTGACTCTGAGACTAGCTAATGTCCCAGAATTATGGCTTCATTAAAGATCATCCTAGGTCTCATTGTTAATACTACAGATGATTTAAGAAAAATTTTTTCCTTCTTTTTATATTACTTGCTTGTAAATGTCACGTAAAAGTGACATCTGGGGGCTTAGTGTTAACTGCCCCTTGCCCGTGATAGTGACAAATGCTCTGTGGTTAATTGTCTTATTTTAGGATGTTTTGCAGAACTGACTTCTGCAAAGGCTGCAAAACAGAATGCTAGTGTGGTTCTGTCTAAGAATGTTAGTTCTGAGGATTTTAGTGCTGTGTAATCTTAGCTGTCCTGACTCCATATCTTCTTGTTGGGGACCCCAGCCTTGAATACCTAACTGTCCATCTAACTCCTAACAAATCAACTGATACAGGGGGGATATGTGTATTTAAGGAGGAATTATTTTTATTGTCCATGCAAGTAGGATGGGGGGAAAGAACAGATAAATAGGAATTGACAAATAGAAAATGACCTTGACTACCAATCTCAACTTGCTTCTTAATATTATTCAACTACTTGCAATTAGTTACTCCCAAATTAATATTAATAAATGTAATAATGTTTTAATTACATTTTCATTGATGGATTTTATGAGAGCTGAAACATGAGAGTCCTCACTGATTATTAAATAATTTAGCAGTTACCCTTGACTTCCATATACAAGAAAAATACCTCTATTAGTAGTAATAAAGAATCATTTAATATTCTTACCGCATCAAGGGCCCAAAAACAAATATGTAAGGTTCTTTTGGGGTGATATTCAGACTATGAAAGACAGTACCATTTGATACTGGTTGAATGGAACACTGAATTAGATCACTTACAGATGTGCCTTTATTTGTGGGAGATAACAGTTATAGTTGTGGAAATGATAACTCAATTTTAAAAAATAACTTTCAACCACTGAAAATGACATAATTCCCCAGAGAACACTGGAGAAAGTCATTCAACAAGACCACCTGTGGAGTTAATGCTCATGATGTATTTATCATCCCCCAGTTAGCTCCCTTCATGTAAATGCTACAGAGAATTTTTAAAAGGATGGCACAAAGGCATATCAAAATCGAGTTACCAACAAAATTAATAATACATTGACTTAAATTGTGATCAACAATAAAATGCCTTTAAGGAGGCAATCAGACAGCTCACTCAGCAGGAGTGTATCATGGGCTGCAAGCAGATTTGGCACTCAAGCTGCACTCTAATGGCACATCTGAAAATCAGAGGAGCTGTTTTCTATGTCATCAAATAGGCTAGATTATTCGAGCAATGGGTTGTTTACTAATGATTTGCACTATCCCTAAGTTACCAAAATCTTTCATTTTACACTCAGGCCTTACAAGTAAAATGTTACTATTTCATTATACTTTATAAAGGAAGTAAAAAAGATGTCCACATTTGCCACTGTTTTTGACATAATAAAGTGAACTCTTGGCATTAAAAATCTGCATTTTTTGAACCAAAAATAAATTGACGTTTAAAAAATTTCTTCAAACCCTTGAGATCTAAGAGTCCTTAGAAAACAAGACACACCTGATTCTAATGTTTCCATTGGGAGACCAGAAGTGCATTGTGTTTAAAGTGAATTTTTATAGCCTAGCTATGATGGTTAATTTTATGTGCTAACTTAACTGGTCTAGGAGACCAGATATCTGCTAAAACATTATTTCTGGGCACGATCTTGAAAGAGTGTCTGGAAGAGATTAGCATCTGATTCAGTAGACTGAGTGAAGAGATCTCTCCTCACCAATGTGGGCCAGGATTATCTAACCCAATGAGGGCCTGAAAAGAACAAAAAGGCTAAGGAAGGGTAAATTCTCTTCTTGAGTTGGATGTCCACCACTTTCTGCCTTGACACTGGAGCTCCTGGTCCTCAAGCCTCAGACTCAGACTGAATTATACCACCAGCTTTCCTGGTTCTCTAGCTTACAGATCATAGACTGTGGGATTTCTCAGCCTCCATAACTGTGTCAGCTGATAATAAATCTTCTCATATATCCTGGTTCTGTTTCTCTGGAGAACCCTAAAACAGATTTTGGTACTGAGAGTAGGGTTTCTGTCTTAGTAAATTTGAACGGCTATAACAAATAACACAGGTTGGGAAACTTATAAACAATTGACATTTATTTTCTCATAGTTCTGGACACTGTAGTCCAAGGTCAGGGTGCCAAAATAGTAGGGTAAGGGCCCTTTCCCTAGTTCACAGTTGGCATATTTTTGCTGTGTCCTCATAGGTGGAGGGGGCAAGGGATCTCTATGAGATCCTATTACAAGAACACTAACTTTACTCACGAAGACTCTACCGTCATGCTCTAAGTACCTACCTCTCAAAAACCCCACCTTCTAATACTCTTTTATCAGGCATTAATATTTTAACATATGAATTTAGGGGAGACACAAACATTCAAATCAGCACTAGCCCTTACTTAAACAGAAAAAGGTAAGCCTAAATCTCATTTCTGAAGTAGGCAATGTTTATGTAGAATCTGAAATGCTTCTTTATAATATTTACTGCACTAAGCTTCTTATTCCTTACCCATAATTACTATATCCTAAGGACTCTTCCTCATTATATGACATTTTTTGGCCAGTCATCTATATGCATGATATAATATTTTGAAGTTCTTATAAATACTTCATCAAATATTCTTTGAATACCAGCTATCTACCAGCTATTATCCTGTGCAGAGTGCTATAGATTGGTTCCTGCTCTCTCAAGGAGCTAACTCTTGAGAGTGGGAATCAGACTTACAAAAGTACTTTCCATACACAGAGACTTAGGTGCTGTAATAAGGATATATAGTGAATTTTGGAGACATACAAGTGACGATAGTCAACTCTACCTAAAAGCAATCTAGGAATGCTTCCCAAGGGAATGATGTTGCATTTAAACCTTGAAGGGAGAACAGAGATTTTACAGGTGATTGACAAGAACAGACATTCCAATAAAAAGATGAGCATGTGCAAAGTCCCAAGGATCTGAACTGGTAGGCATATTTATCTGCAAGAATTTCATTATGGTTGGAGCTCTAAGTATTATGAGGAAGAGTAGGAAACACTGAGAAGGTTGGAGAACCAGGCAGAGTCCAGTTATTAAAAGTTAGAACATTTTGATAAAAACTTTGGATTTTATAAAAATTACTAGAATTGACTGATCACTTTATAAATGCTAAGTATTGTGGTGAGCGTTGGACATGCATTATCTCATTTAATTGTTGTCACAAGCTGCCAGGCAGTATTATTGTTTCCCAGAAGCCAAAAGAAGCCGCAGGTTCTGCAAACAAGGATACCAATTCCCTCCGCACCAGAAATGAAAGCCTTCAGAATAGTTGGCCAAAGAACAGACTAAAAATTTAGAGCATGAACATTATAATTCTTTAACTGAAGTTAATGTACTACAAAACTACATGTCTCCATGTTATCTTTTAAAAGAAGATTTAGTTGAATGAATGTTTTAAAATAATATGGGTATTAGAGTCTTGGGTGGTAAATAAATACATGAAAGTAGATGGAAATGTCAAAATCACAATTATTATACTTTGAGGAGGACAAAGTCTTTGAGTACTAGTCTTAGTTTAGATTACAAGTTTTGTTTTTTTTTTTTAAGATTTATTTATTTATTTATTTGACAAAGAGAGAGAGGGAGATCACAAGCAGGCAGAGAGGCAGGTGGAGAGAGAGGAGGAAGCAGGCTCCCTGCTGAGCAGGGAGCCCAATGCAGCCTCCATCCCAGGACCCTGAGATCAGGACCCTGAGATCATGACCCGAGCCGAAGGCTGTAGCTTTAACCCACTGAGCCACCCAGGTGCCCTAGATTACTAGTTTTGAACACAGTAATACCTTTTAAAATAGTGAGAAAAACAATTTTACTTTTAAAATTAAAAAATGTTAAAAGAATGTTTATATAATTATAAAATAGGAAACTAATAACTCTAGGTAGGGAACTAAGACCTCTGGTTTCTACCTATGCTCTTAGAGAATTTTTACACTATTACACAAAGAAATTGTATTTAGATGAACAATTTAGTCGTTGTTAAGTTTTTTCTTACTACATTTTTTTCTAAGAAGTTTATTAAATTATTTATGTGTTATCTGAGGTTGATTACAGTAGAAAAAATAATTCAAAACCCATTCTCAGTGAATAACTTCTTTTAGCACTTGATTACTGGGTAACATCCTTCATGCTATATTAAAATCATCTGTTTTCACACCAAATTTTAATTTTCCTGAGAGCAAGTGCAACGTCTTTTATCTTTCTACCACCAACACTTCACCTGGTTCTGAACAAATAAATGGGTAGATAATAAATGTGCTTGTTTAGATTAATTAATGACTGAATATATGAATGGTTTTCAACAAGCAAATTTGAGTGACATTTTAACTCATGGTAAGACATTAAAAGAAAAATATTTATAAGATCCTTTATGATCCCTATATGAGAAATACTTAAATGCTTCTTTAAAATGAAAAACAAATGCATTTATTGTGTATCTTTATATGTTGACTAAAGTTATCCCTTGGTTTAAGCCTTTCTTTGCATATTCTTTTAATATCCCAACTTCAAATATGCTGATCTTAAAAATAAAAGTTATATTACCAACAAAACAGTTCATTCAGGAATATCAGAGAATTGCAATTCAGGACAAGCAAGTTACAGCAATAACCATAGTCTACTCCAAAAACGCAAAAGAATGTTATTTTATGGAGAAGAAACAGGAAATTGGGAGGGGTTGTTTTGGAGGAAATTTCACTGGAGAAAAGCAAGGGCTCAGGGTGATGCAGTTTCTCATTGGCTGAGTTGCTGGGGTAGTCAATTTCTTGTAGAAGATGCATTGTGGGGCCTGAAACTGATGATTCTTTCCTATTGAGGATTGTTCTCTTGAGGTATGTAATCCTTCCTGTAATTGATGTGGAATGGTATGGCATGAACACTCCCCCTTCTGGTCTCCTGACTTCATTTTAGTGAGGTTTCCTTTTATTAATTTTCACAAATACATCATTTATTTTTAACATAATGAACCTAAAAAATATCATAGAGTTAACTTAGCCCATTAAATTTTCATGTATGAAAATAGCAATGACAATCAGGTTAATTTCACAGCCATCAATATAACAAATTAATGGATGTGACAATCACAAAGTGTATTAAAACCACTGGATAAAAGTTTGTTGGCGCAAGGATTATGGTCTAAAAATATCCCCTTAAAATTACTTATGAATTGATCTTTGACAAAGGAACAATTCATTACAATAAAGAAAAGATAATCTTTCTACACATGGTGGCGAAACAACTGAACAACATATAAAAAAAATCAATCTAGATGCTAGCTTTATATTTGTCACAAAAATTATCTCAAAAGAATTACAGACCCAAATGTAAAAATAAAAACTATGAAATTCCAGCAGACCACGTCTCTGCTATCCTTCCTGCTGTTCCCTTGTGGTGTATTCAATAAACTATAAACTTCCATCTCCTTAAAAAAAAAAAAAGAAAACCTATAAAATTCCTAGAAGACGACATAGGAGAAAATCTAGATGATCTTTGGATTTGGTGACGACTTTTTAGAAAGACACCTAAAATCCATATGGCATCTCCAGGGACTTCAATGAAGCAAAACAATCTTGAAAAAGAGCAAAGCTAGAGATTTCACACTTTGTGATTTTAGAGCTTGCTTCAGACTTACAGTAATCAAAACAGTGTGATAGTGATAGAAAGGTAGGCATACAGATGAATGGACTAGAATAGAAAGCCCCCAAATAAACTCTCACATATATGGTCAAATGCTTTTTGACAAGGATGCCAAAACCATTTAATGGGAAAGAGCAGGGCTTTTGTTCCCCCACAAATGATGTTGGAAAAACTTGATATCCACATATGAAAAACTGAATTTGAACCCATACTTTGCAACATACAATAAAACTAACTGAAAATGGATCAACAACTTACATGTAAGAGCTAAAACTATAACATTTTTAGAAGACAACATAGGAGAAAAATTTCATGGCATTGAATTTGGCAGTTCAATGGATATGACACCAAAAACACAAACAACCAAACTTACTTGTCTATTGCCACCTCCACAGTTTGACAAAAGCCAGACGTTTGGGAGAAGTTCACTAGGGTCTAGTGTCTATAGACGAACCAAGCACATTTGCTGTACACTCCACTTTTGATGCCCTAAGTTCTTGGTAACTTCCTGAACACAGTTTAAGTCAGTATTTCTAATTTGTATACCTGGATGTATTTTACTTATCTTGCATATTTAAATATGCAAGCACAGTATAACATAAAGGAAATGTTAAACGTGTATTTATCATTTAATAGATGCTTCTACATGAAAGGATCGAAAAATGATTAAACCACATATTCATAATCTCAAGGAATTTTCAGTTTAGTGGATGAAGTAGATAAATTAAAAGATTATTACACCACCTTGTACAAGAGACTGGCCTAGACTGGGAGTGAGATAAGGCTTTCTAGAAGAAATGCTGCTTTCACATATAAAACAAACTTGTCAATGAGTTGCTCACCTCAACAGCGCCATGCAGTTTCTCCCCCTAGGCTTACAACTAGAATATCTGATTTTTACTTGTATATGTGTAAAATTGAGTTAAATATTGTCTAATATCAGATTCTTTTGTGCTTGGAATAACTTTGAGGACAGCGGCAGCTGAACATAAACATCTCTAACTTCAAGAATATTGTCATTTTATGGAAGTGGAGAGATGAGAGAACTATGTGAACATCCACTTCAAAAACTTAAGAGTTATTTAGATTCATTGATTGCTATTTGACAATAGACAATTTGACTTGGCCATAAGAGAACGTAGATACTTGATAAAGGAGCTTTAAAACTTTGTTTTCCTTTTTTTGGGATAGAGTGAAGTCAGATACTACATTCAAGTCAGAAGGGATTTGAATATTAATTAACATTTATGTGGATGAGAAAATATATTTGGTAGTAAAATGACACAATAGGAATTTAAATAATTTGAGTACTTCCTTGACTATAAGGATAATTTAATCATATTTCAACACTGATTTATTCTAAATAACCTTAGTTTAAAATAAAAAAGAACTGTTATTCAAGGAGAAAACTGAAAGGAATTGCCTATATTCATGCTTCCTAAGTGCAAGGGAAAGACTACTATCAGCTTATTGTGAGTAATTTATTGACAAAAATAAAGGTTCATCAAATTCAGATGAGACTCTGTGCCATAAAGTAAACAGCCATTTTGCAAAACTGGAATCTTTATAAAGGAAAGCTCAAGAGAAAAACTTAACAATTTGGCTTATTTTCACTTCTGATTTTGAAAAGGTTTAACGTGGAGTATCATATGCATCAACACTCTGGAGTTGCTCTGTTTTTTTTTCCCCCTGTGGATTATATAAATCGGTTCCAGCCAATTTCACCTAAATCAGTCAGCTGAGGTCTAGATACATGGTTGCATGATCAGTAGGGATTTGCTAGAATCTTCAACTCCTCCAACACAGACTGCAGATGAAAACTGTGGCCAAAGCAGCTCTAAAAGCATTGTTTCTGAAAGTCAATGTGAGTTCCAGAAACTGATTATGATCACTCACTGATTAACAAATCTTAATGTGGATCAAGCTCGACTTCACCTCCCACCAATAACTGTCTCCATTTTTAGACTTTTAAAGCTGAAAAAAATGAGTAATCACGGAAGAAATTTGCATATGGCATGTGGCTATTTCATAAATTGATGTTTATCTTGTTCGAAACAACACTGAAATCTGACTAGAAATGAATGCTGAATATTAACAGACTTTGGTATAACTTTGTAGATAATGATGACTTTAGTGTGGTTGGTGTTCAATAAACATGTCTAATAAACAAATAATGTTTAAAATAGCTAAAAGGTACAGACAAAGGCAAAACTATAAGGACAGAAAATAGATCACTGGTTGCAACAGACTGTGGTTAAGGACAGGGGTTGACAACAAAGGACCACACGTTTTTTGGGGAGAAGATGGAACCACTCTTATCTGGTGGTTACATGATTGCATATCCTTGTATTTGATTTAAATATATATGCCAAAATTCACAAAACTGAGGGTGAATTTTTCTATATGTGAATTATTTCTCAATGTATCTGACTTTAAGAATAAAAGCTCTGAATATCATGTGGGCTATATTATTGAAACATGTTTCATATTTTGAAGTTTGTAGAAAAGATGTCCTACATGTACTTAAAATATACATTTGCATCAAAACACTTATTAATTTCTATATCTTTATTTTAATCCCAATTTCCTATAAACATTCCAGGCAATAAGTTCTTCACTTTTCTTGCGGCTCTGGCTATGTTGGGCTGGAGGAACAGTAGATGGCAAGGAAGCAGGACTCCAATAGGAGTCCTTTATTAAAACAACAACAAAGAAAAATGTACCAAAGATAGGAGAAGAAATGTGAAAATCCCACTACTGATCAATCCAGTGTCTCACTGAAACTCTGAAAGTCCTGGCATCCATATTTGGTTTACATTAAAAAGGAACTTCTTTCCTCCTCACTCATCCCCCCTGGGATTATTTATAAATCTTGCTTTTCTCTTGGTGAATTGTATTTCTCTCCAAGAACAGGACTTTCTTGCCATAACTACCTGCATTTTTCATTCCTCCCATACATACACAGATGTCAACCTCAATACCTCAGATGTAGTGAAGTTTTAAAAAATAGGGGGTGCTAAGTAACTCTGAGTTGTCTAGGATAAAATAAATCTATTAGTTTATTTTACAGTCACTTTTATCATTGCCTCTTAGATTCCATACCTTGATTCTGAGATCAATTTGAACAGAGGAGAAAAATCGTTTTTCAGACAAAGCAAGCAAGCTGGTTATAGATGTTTCCAATTACCAGTTTAATATTTTACTTTGAGATATGAAGATACTCTTCATTACGCTGTTTCAAAGTGCCAATATAGTTTTAAAGATTTATTTTTTTAATTTATTTTAGAGAGAAAGAGAGAGTGCATGCATGCAAGGGTGGGGGACAGAGGGAGAGAGAGAATCTTAAGCAGGCTCCGTGCCCAGCATGGAATCCGATGTGGCGCTTGATCTCATGACCATGAGATCATGACCTGAACAGTAAGCACGAGTCAGACACTTAACCAGCTGAGCCCAGGCATTCTGCCAATGCGTTTTAAAATTTTAGGAATGGATTCTTCTAGGACTTCCTGTGGATATCATTATATGTGTAGAGATCATGTGTCACTGAAACATTCTGTTATGATTACTTCAAATATGGGTCAAGTACTCATGTTGATAACTAATTTTGCTTTGTTTTAAAGCAGATTATTTTCAGGTTACAGTATTATATTTGGGATATTATCAAATTTAAATTAATAGGATTTCTATTTTTATTAGTATAGAGAACTCTGTATAAAGTTCTTTAACTAGAATACAACTACCTCTGAGATTTATTACAACATACCTTCCATGGCATTGCTAAAGTCATGTAAAAGCTGGAGGAATGACCCAGTAATGGGCGACCAAAAGGAACCCTGAACTAAAATGAGCAGTGAGGGAAGCCTAGAACACTGGCTACCACATAGGGATGTTCACTAGATATCTGCCGTGGATATCAAAGCTAGCAATTCCTTGTGAGCAAATGCCAACAGAAGGCACTGGGAAAAAAAAAAGTGGAATTACATTTTAACAAAATTGAAGGGAAATATTATCAGCCTAGAATTCTTGAAACCAGAAAAAAGTATTTTTCAAAAATAAGAGTGAAGGAAGTACATTTTCAAGTACAGCAAAGTGAACAGAATTTATAACCAAGGGCATCACTAAAGCACTTTCTTTAAGAAAAATAGTGCTGGAAGAAATAAAATGACCCTAAACTGAAATTGGAAAAAAAGAAAGAAAGAAAGAAAGAAAGAAAGAAAGAAAGAAAGAAAGAAAGAAAGAAAGAAAGAAATGAAGAAAGAAAGAAAGGAAGGAAGGAAGAGAGAGAGAGAGAGAGAGAGAGAGAGAAGGAGAGAAAGGGAGAAAGAGAGAGAGAGAAAAAGAGGGAGGGAGGGAAGGAGGAAGAAGAATGAAGGGAAGGAAGGGAGGGAAGAGAAGAAAAGGAGGAAGTGAGGAAAGGAAGGAAGGGGAGTCAAATAAAAATAGGAACATACAGTTAAGGCTAAACAAAAGTTATATAATAAAATAATAAAGATAACATAACATCTCAAATGTGAGCTTTAAAACAAACAAACAAACAAGACAGGGACACCTGGGTGGCTCAGTAGGTTGAGCACCTGACTCTTGGAGGCCGAAGAAGTCCAGCTCCATGCTTAGCGGGGAATCTGCTTGAATATTCTCTCTCTCCCTCTCCCTTTGCCCCTCCCCTTCATGCACATGCACTCTCTCCAAAATAAATAAATATTTATTTTAAAAAAAGACCAACTAAACTTTTGAATACAAATAACATGGCATTTTGGAAGGAACTGCTCAAAGTTCATGTATTCTAAGGTTTTGTGTTTCTTGGCAGAAGGGAGAAGATATAAATTGATAAGCATGTTGAGCATTCAACCATTCATGATTAAATAGTAGACAAGTGAATAATATGACCAAGTTTGGTTAGCTGAAAAATATATCATTAGTTTTATACGAGATATTCAATGAATTAATAACATCATATTTAGTGATTAAAATCCCTAAATCATATAATCATCTCAGTGGAAGCAAATTTTATATTTGATAAAATTCAAAGACAATTCTTTATATTTTTAAAATTGAACATGCTAGACATAGAACAGAAGATGTAGGATAGATACTAAAAGTCTACATAATTCTTTATAGAGAAATATAAGTATCTCCTCTCATAAATTCAAAACAGGAAAAGTATGGCCATTATTAATGTTTCTATTCAACATTGCATTGAAAGTTTTAGCTAGAAGTACTAAAAGAAACAGAAACCATATTTATTATGCTCAGAGGTTACATATATGTTTTGAAATAAACTATATAAAGAATATACTAAAGAAAATCTGAATGAATAGAGAAACATGCACGTCACTGAACAGAACTTTACTAATATCAATGTGTTAGACCATCACAAATTGATTTATGGACATAATGGAAGAACAATATAAAATCAACACAAAAAATTTTCAAATAATAGTGTATAACTTAGAAGGCAGATTGGATGACTAAGAACATCCAAGAAATTCTGGAAGGATAGGTGAGAGAGATGTCAAATCTTTAGTACTTATTTAAAGCTCTATTAATTATATTATATACTGTTGGCACAGGATGATGAATTTATCAGAGGAACAGAAAAGAAAAATTGTATGCAAATTGAAGCATATGCAAATATAGAAGCATGCTGTATCACATGTCTCAAATTTTGGAGCAGTGGTGAAATGATGAATATTTAATAAATAGTATTGGAAAAACTGTGTATCCCTATGGTCTAAATGAAATTAAATACTTAAATTACATTAAAGTTAAATATCAGCTTCAAATCATTTAGAAAATTAAATGTAGGAGGCAAACTTTAATATGTTCCCAAGAAAATGTGAATGAACATCTTTATGATCCCTGATCTATGAAATATATGACTAAGATGATGCAAAACGATCTGACCGTAAAGTGATTGATAAATTTGACTACATTAAATTGAGAATGATTGTTAGTAAAAGAATATGAAAGATAAGCCCCAACCTGGAAAAATATTTGCAGCATATTTAACCATGAAATGATTAATATTTAAAAATATAGTATTAAGAACTCCTACAGTTCAAAAAGACCAACACAACTGAATTTAAAGTTTCCTGAAAGCCTTGAATAAGCTTTCCTTATAAGAGAAAGAATCAATGGCCAGCGAACAAAAATATACTCATTCTTTTCTGAAATATGGGAAAGAAAATTTTTACCTCTATGATACCATTTTTATAGCAACCACACTCATAAAAATAAAATCTGGTAACTCTAAGAATTACTGCAGATGTGGGAAGTTGGGGATTTAGACTGGTACAGGTGCAGCGGAAAGCAGGTAAGCATTAACCAGTACAGAAGACTATATGAACTCGTGATCCATAAATTCTACTCATAGGTACATAACATAGATGATTTCTTGTGAGCATGCATCAAGAGACATACATGGGAATATGAACGGCCATGTAGCTTATAATAACAAAAGTTGAAATAACCAAAATAACCATCAACATAAAAATTGATAAATGATGGGTATTTATGTAGTAGAATACTATAAGTAGCAAAATTAAAATAGCTATGACTTACAAATATCAGATAGTACGATTTTTAAAAACACAATGTTAAATTAAAAAGGTGAAGAGCAGAAAATCATGCAAAATATGAATCATTTTTCATACCGTATGAAACTGAGTAAAATTAAATATTTCAGAATATACTTAACTGATTTAATATAAACCCCCGAAATATGAAGAACTTATATGATAAATAGATGATAGATAGATGTGTATATATACACACATACACGCACACACCCAAAATGAGGAAATGGTCAACGCAAATGCTAAAATAGTGCTTATTAGGGCGCCTGGGTGGCTCAGTGAGTTAAAGCCTCTGCCTTCGGCTCAGGTCATGATCTCAGGGTCCTGGGATCGAGGCCCATATCGGGCTCTCTGCTCGGTGGAGAGCCTGCTTCCTCCTCTCTCTCTCTGCCTGCCTCTCTGCCTACTTGTGATCTCTCTCTCTCTCTGTCAAATAAATAAATAAAAAAATTTAAAAAAAAGTTTAAAAATAAATAAATAAATAAAAATAATAATAAAATAGCACTTATTAGTGGAAAGGTAGGCAGTGCAAGCAACTAGGCATGTTCAACAGTATTGATAATATTCCATCATTAGTTGAGTGGTAAATTCACAGTATTTATTTTATAAAGATCTTTCATAGTTTGTTTCTAAGTTACATATATCCTTTTGTATGTATGAAATGAGAATGTATTCATGAGTGAAAAGCTGTCGGTATAAAAGCTACAATTTTGGTTTTTTTGACCATATCCTTTAGCTGTCCTTTCTGAGGTCTGGAAAGTTCAGCCTAATCAGAAAAGGACAAGGAACTTTGGGACTCATAGGGCAGTGTATACTCATGGAAGAAATTAAAATATATTATTTTGTTTAGGATGCACATTTGATGTCTTCCCACCCCTATAACAAAACTACATAACTTGTAATCTCTGAAGGTGTTATGGGATCTGCCATCGAGCCAGTAATCCATACTCATCTTCTCTTTAAAGCAAGGAGAACACCTCCAAACATCCATTTGATTTCAAAGTTAGTGTACAAAAATCTCTAAAATTCTGACCCTTTTCTCTCCTTAAGAGAGTCTTTTCCTGGTGTAGGTACCAGAAATCCATATTTTTAACTAGCATCTTCAGAAAAAATGAGGTAGAGATAGAGTTATGACAGAAATTTGAGACCCATTCCACAGTAGTGGAGTTGACACATAAATAATGAAGAATGACTATCACTAGTTCCTTTTTGCTACAGTCTCCTTATGCCCTAACCTAGTTATCTGTGAGAAAACATTGGACCTCAGTAAGCATGATTTTCAATATAAAAAGAGTGACTAATTCTCCACTATAAAAAAGTTTGTTGGAATTTCAAATGGATTTTTCATATCTAAGCTATTCTCAAAGAGGCCTCACCAGGTCTACAATCACATATATAGATTTTGTGTATCTTCCTATGCTTTAGTACGGTCAGAATTATGAACCTGTGTATCTGGAGCAGAAATCTTCGCTATAAATCATAAGGTTTATTCTAATTGCTGTCTTCCAATAATCGCACAATCTTAATTTAAGCAGAAAAAAAAGAAACATTGATTTTGGTTTGTAAGTAAGCTTTCAGTGACAGCAATTGATCTTATTTTGCTTTTAAAACTGCACATTTGGTGTGACAATTATCCAAGATTAATGAATATAGAGCACTACAATGTTGTTTTCTAATCATAATTACAGCATGATATTTAATGAATACCAGTTTCAGAAGAGATTCTTAGAGTCCTTTAGTAAATGCTGTCATGACTATCATAATGTGTAATGATCTAAAACAACTTAAAAATATTTCTAGAAATTTTTGGTACAATTTTGTTTGGTGCTATTGTTCCGATGAATATACCTGTTACCCTATATTCTTACTTCGCATGGCTGTCCATGTTGATGACTTTTCCTGTTAGTTAAAAATTAAAGTAATGATACAGACATTTAAGACTTATTCTCTGTATCACAATCTTAAACACTTGGAAAATATCCACACCTGAGACTATTCCAATATAATTAATATCTGTCCATAAATTTATATTTAAAGATTAAGAGATTCAGCCTAAAATAGTTCTCCTTCCAACGATAATGGAATCCACATTCATTTTTTTCTGTCCTAAAAAATAGGACAAACCACAGAATACACCATTGCTTTTATTTCAATACTAATCAAAAGGTGCCAGCAAACCCATTGGAAAGAAATTATCACACGTTATTTATCTTGGTAAGGCAAGCTTTTTACAGAAAATGGCTTTTAAATCATACTTACACTGAGCAGCCTAGACATGACCCAGAATTGCAATCACTTCCAATGCAGAAAAGTAATTGGACAGGGTCAAGTTTGGAGCCATGTTTTTAAAATTTATGAGAATCTTGACTCCAGCCTTAAATATTGTTAGTGAATCAGATCCTGTCACAATTTAAATCTCAAGAGCATTTAAGAGAACATGTTGGCAATTTTTTAAAATTAATTTAATTTTTTTAAAAGTTTATATATTTAACATTATATTGGTTTCAGGTATACAGTATAATGATTCAATATTTGTATACACTACAAAAGGATCATGACAATATATCTAGTTGCCACAGACCCTCTTTATCCTTTCAGCGTACCCCTACCTCCTTCCCCTTGATAACCACCAACCTGTACTCTGTATCTATGATTTTGTTCATTTGTTTTATTTTCTAGATTCCACATATAGGTGAAATTATAAGGTATTTGTCTTTCTCTGACTGGCTTAATTCACTTAGCCTAATACTCTCCTGGTTCATTCACGCTGTCACAAATGACAAGATTTTCTTTTGTATGTTTGAGTAGTATTCCATTGTACATATAACCACATCTTCATTATCTATTCATCCACTGATGGATATTAATGTTGTTTCCATATCTTTACTACTACAAATAATAACATAATAAACATAAGGGTGTTCAATACCTAATCTTTTCAAATTAACGTTTTTATTTTCTTCAGATAAGTACAGAAGTGAATTAGCTCAATAATATGATAGATTTATTTTTAATTTTTTGAGTAAGCTCCATAGTGTTTTCCATAGTGACTATACCAATTTACATTCCCACCAACAGAGCATGAGGGTTCCTCCCTTTTCTCTACATCCTCTGTAACATTTATTATTTCTTGTCTTTTTTACAGTAGCAATTCTAGCAAGTATGAGGTAATACCTCATTGTGGTTTTTATTTGCATTTCCCAGATAATTAGTGATGTTGAACATCTTTTCCTATGACTGTTGGCCATCTGTACATCTTCATTTGAAAAATTTCTATTTAGAAACTCTGCTTAATTTTTAATTGAATTGTTTGATTTTTTGCTATTGAATTGTTTGTGCTATTTATATATTTTGGGTATGAGCTTCTTGCCATATACATAATTTGCAAGTATTTTCTTCCATTTGGGGAGTGGGGGGGTGCCTTTTCTTTTTATTGGTAGTTACATGTGCTGTACAGAAGCTTCTACATTTGATGTAGTCCCACTTGTTTATTTTTGTTTTTGTTCCTTTTGCTTTTGGAGTCAGAGCCAAAAATTCAATGCCAAGACTGATGTTAAGGAGCTGATTGTTATGCTTTCATCCTAAGAGTTTTATAGTTTTAGGTTTTACATTTAAACCTTTAATCCATTTTGAACTAAGTTTTGTATATGTCCTAATACAGTGGTCTAATTTTACTCTTTTGCATGTGGCTGTTCAGTCCTCCCAGCACCTTTTATAGAAGAGACTGTCTTTTCCCCATTGTATATTCTTACTAGTACTCTCCATTCCCATTTTTTATGTTTTGATGTCATATTTTACATCTTTTAATTTTTTATTTAATTAATTATTGCAGATACTCTTGTCTTTTAACCTTCATATTGTTTTATAAGTGGTTAATCTACTACCTTTACTATATATTCACCTTTTCCAGTGAGATTATTACTTTCATATGTTTTCTAGTTATTAGTTAGTGCCTTTTCTTTTCCACTTAGAGAAATTCTTCTAACATTTCTTGTTAAGCCAGTTTAGTGGTGGTGAACTCCATTAGCTTTTGCTTTCTGGAAAAATCTTTATTTCTTTGATTCTGAATGATAGCCTTGCTGGATAGAGTACTCTTGGTTGGAAGTTTCTTTCCTTTCCCCACTTCTGGTCTGCAAAATTTCTGCTGGAAAAGCAGCTGTTATTCTAATGGGGGAGGGAGTTCCTTTGTATGTAACAAGTTATTTTTCTCTTGCCGATTTTAAGATTCTTTCTTTATATTTAACTTTTGACATTTTAATTATAATGTTTTTTGGTGTGGATCTCTTTGGGTTCTCTTTGGAATTCTCTTTGCTTCCTGGACCTAGGTATTTGTTTCCTTCCCCAGATCAGGGAAATTTTAGCCATTATTTCTTCCAATAATTTTTTTTTGGGGGGGGCAGTTTTGATTATCAGTAGTTTCAGGCTAACTGGAAGCCAGATCTTCAAGCAGTAGCTCTTAACATACGTAAACATGTAAAGTCCTGTGGGACTTCAGTCACAGACCATGCTGACATTCAGACTAAGTGTTTCAGTTTGGGGTGGGTGAGGCCCCTGGTGGTGGTAGCCTGCCCTGAATTGTCTTTCTGGTTGTTACAGTCCCATGGGGCCCGGGAACACCAACCCCTCTGGACTGCAGTCCCTCTGAATACCAGACCAAGAAGCATCCCTTGTGGAGTGTGCTCACCCATTGGCTATAGTTACGCTGTGGAAAAGTGTTGAGGACTGGCATGTCTATGGCTATAGTGATACAGGGAAAGAGTAGTAGGGGTGGGCATGCTCTTGGCTTTAGTGAGTGTATGTTCCTGAGCACCTGCCTGCACTCGCAAGGGAGAGGGCAAAGTAGCACTTGCCAGTGACTCTACCCCATAGAAAGTCCCAACTGGTCCCTGCCCTTCCACAAATGCTTTAAAATTAGAAAACTAATTTCTTTCACATATAATCTAGTCATCTCTCAAACTTCTGCCTTTGCACTAGTGTCCAGGATAAGTGAGTGAATATGTGAGCCCCTCAAAAGGAGTACCTTAAGTCTCTACAGCCTCCTAGCTCCCATAGATGTAAGCACCATTACTTTCCAAAGCCAGATGTTTGGAGGGCCTTGTCTCTCTAGTATAGGTCCCAAGGGTTGGGGTGCCTAATACTGGGGACAAACTCTCACTCCGTAGGAAAAGCTCCAGATCCGTGCGATCCCTTCCTCCTTATTGTGTGTAGCCACACCAGTCTTGGGGCACACTCTTCCTTTTGGTGACTCTACCTCTTTAACCTGTCTCAATGTCTTTATCCCTTGTTGCGGGGAGAGCTGGTCAGCTAGTTTTCAGTTCTTCTTCAGCAGGAATTATTCCATATATTGCTCTGGATTTGGCACATCCATAGGAAGAGTTGAATTCAGGGTCTTCCTACTGTGTCATCTTGGACTATCTATCCCACCTATTTTGGCAGGTTTTTAAGGTTCTAATCACTAGTGAATTTGAGAATTAAGACAAGATTCTTCATTCAAGTTTAAAGGGAAATTCTACTGCTCATTTTCAATCTTCCAATGAAAATGAAAATCTAGACCAGTTTCAATCTGGATTGTTTAGGAAAATCTAAAAACAAAAAACCAAAACCAAAACCAAACAAACAGTACACCTCAACTTAACATCTATCCATAGGGTGTCTAGTAATATTAATTTATTACATGCACACATATACAAGCTTTAATAAATGTTTTGCATCCCATTTTTCCTGTCAGAAAAGTAATTTTATAGTAAAACACAACCCCATTTTATCCAAATTGTGCCTAATTCTATTTATCAGTAATAAAATAATTTATTTTCTGGACTATACTCTTTTTATTGGTGACTTTATTCTTTCCCTTTTGAACTGCGAGAAATGAAAGTATCATGCTTTCACATGTATAAAACTCACAATAAAACCAATAAAGATAAAATTCTCAAATTTCTTACAAATATATCTATATGACATGATAAAGAGAGATTTTGATTTATGAGATATAAGCAGCAATTATGACATCCTTTTTTCAGTGGTATTCTATCTTATTTAAATAAAAATTTTGGCAAAAGCAAAATACAAAACTGTTAAGATAAAACTATATATTTTGTGTATATGAATGTGAGCTAAGTCCAGAAAAGAACATGTAAAATATAAGCAATTAATTTTTAAGTGGTAACTGTACTATATTTATTAACCATTATAGATTTCTTTATGATATAACTCAAATTCTACAAATTATCTAAAAAATGAACTGAGGAGGCTCACTTGACAAATTTGAGCACTAAAATTATGTTTTCCTTAAATATCCATAAGTTTACCAAGTTTCAAATTGCAAGTTACTATAAAGCCTTATAGAAAAATATTTGAGTGATTTAAGCATAGTGTTTGAGGAACACCAGCTTAAGTAAGTCAGGATAAGTAGCCCTTTTACCATAAAAATGGAATTGGCTTGTTAGATGTTGTCAGTATGACAAAAAATAAGTTACAGGGAAATGGCCATGTTTTACTGTTTTATTTCACTGTTTGAGAAATATCTATAAATTCTCATTATATAGATAACATGGCAATTAAAAGTAATTGATTCACTCGTAGAATTTGAGATTGAAGGATGTAGTCATTAAAAGGAAAAAAAGCCGAAATAAATGTCCTTATAATATGAACTCAAGATGTTTGAACATGATAGATCATGGGTTTATCAATAACTAGGTACATTCTTTAAAGTTCTTTTTAGATGGCTATGTATCCAAATACTTGGTGTAATCAATAGAAAAGGTTAGATTTTAATTTCTTAGATAATAAAATCTTAGAATTCCACATTTTAAAAAATTTCCAAGAAACTCAGGATTAAATTTCTTAGATCTCCATTTCCAACTACTCATATTAAAAAACTAAAGTTGGGGGCGGGGGTTCAGTCTGTTTGGGATCTGCCTTCAGCTCAGGTTGTGATTCCCAGGATTCTAGGTTAGAGCCCTGCATCAGGCTCCCTGCACAACGGAGAGCCTGCTTCTTCCTCTCCCTCTGCTGCTCCCCTGCTGGTTCTCCCTCTCTCTCTCTCTGAAATAAATAAAATCTTAAAAAAAAATTAAATTAAAAAATAAAAAGGAATATGTAGCAGATATTCATCAAATGCCTGAAGATAAGTGCCACACCATAACTGACCACTTTGAATAAAGAAGACTGGCAGTAGTTGGCTCTCAGTTGCCTCTGGGAGAAGACATCACCTCACAGATGTGTGCAGCTGTGTTTGCAACCTGTGAAGTAGGTCTAGGCAGGGCAGCCAAAATTCTATGAAGACTACTGTGAGTCCATTCAGGCTGCTGTACCAAGAATACATAGGTGACTTATGAACAGAAATGTCTTTCTCGTATTTCTAGAGGCTGAGAAGTACATGACCAAGACACCCACAGATTCGGGGTCTGGTGAGGAACTACTTCCAGCTTCATAGATGACCATCTTCTTTCCGTGTCCTCACAAAGCAGAAGAGGAAAAGGCAGCTCTCCAGGCTGTTTTTATTAAAGCTCTAATCACCTCCCAAAGACTCTACCTCCAAATAACATCATATGGGGATTAGTTTTCTACATATGAATTTGGTGAGGGCACACATTTAGTCTACAGCAAATACTAAAACATTTCTGACTGAAAATCAAAGTGAAAGTTGACAGTTTTCAACACTTGACTCATAGACTGAGAAAGAAAAAATAATCCACTTTGATGGAAGGAGTAGAAGTTACCAAGATTCCTGTTTAGTAGTTACCATTACTTGCTAGTTACTTTTGAAACGCCTGACTAAAAAACTCTCTATACAACTGCTAGTCTGACCTCCAAATATGAAGACCAGCTAACAGGCAGGTACCAGAAGTCACCTCTAACAAGCAGCTAAAATTCCAAAAGCGAGTGATTTATGTTGTGACTTGTTTTAGCATATACATTTAAAATCCTTCAATATACCTTCTAAGATACTGGTTCATACGGCCGCACAATGAAACGGAAGGCCATAAAGACAGAAGAGTGCAAAAGGTTAAGCCAACTTGTGTTAAAATATTGGCACAGGACATGTAATAATAATCAAATTAACTACTCTCCATAATCAGTATAAGTTATTAGTACCGTGCAGTAATGGAAGTGGATTAAATCTAACATACCAGTCAATTTCAGAAAAATTAAACTAGTATATCTGTATAGTGCTTTTACTATTACAGTTGATCCGTAGAACATTCTTGTCAAGTGTTTAGGGCAGTTACTACATTCCTTATTTTATAGATAAAAAGATAGAAAGCCATCCTTTAGTAGTCTGCTAAAACCTTATGTTTTACTCATTTGTGTGATGTACATGCCCCATTCCCCCCACCCCCGGCTTCTATAGGACCCATATATATCTCAATTACACCACTTATTATGGGTACCTTAAATGCTTGCCCAGTTGGCTAATAAAGTCCTACAGACCTGTCGACCAATGAAAGATAACTCTGCAAGGTGCAAAATAAGATATGTGCATTATCTGGGGTTTAGGTGTTATAATCCAGTGACATAGATTTGACTGAAATCAAAAGCATGCTCCAGAAAGACAAGAGAGGTTAGAGTTTTTAAAGAGGAAAGTGGGAATTTACATATGTAGTTTGGGAGGAATGTGCTTGGTGCTGGTATAGCCAACAGTTACATCAATATAACTGATTAGTTGCTAGAGCTCGTGTTAGGCAGAAAGTCCATTTATGTCCATTTTAACATGCAGCAGATAGATGTCTTGGTTTTTATCTGAGCTCAGCAAAAATTCAGAGGATTTAAGACGGAAGATGTGCATAAGCCCCACTTTCTCAATGTCCTCCCAACTCCATTTTAAATGACCCTCTTACCAACACTTGCTCCATTTTATTCTGTTATCATACCTCTTCCTAAAATGACTGTGCCTCCAGCTCCCAGTACAATGCCTGGCACAGAGAAGACAATAAATATTTGTAAATGAAGAAATTCTTTACTACTGCAATATTGTGATTTATAAGAAATATGTATTTCATCATTCAGATTACCAAAGCATATGTCTCATATATATTTGGTCTTTACCCACAGTTCCTGGCTTGCAGCTCCCCAAATCCTTGGAATTTCCTAAGTGATGAAGACCATAAAGGTGCCTTTTGTTAGATTAATGAGGTGATTTGCCAGAGGAATCAACTATGTGTTTAGAGAAATGGAACTTTTAGCCTCATGGCACTGACTTCTGGGGTGGGGCGAGGAGCTGAGGTTGAATTAGTTGCCAGTGGGCAATGATTTAATCAGTCATGCCTATGTATTGAAGACTCCATAAAAACCCAAAAGAACTGGGTTTGGAGAGCTTGTGGGTTGGTGAACACAGGGAGATGCTGGGAGAGTGGGAAACCTGGGGAGGCTTGGAGACTCCACACCCTTTCCCCATATCTTGCTTCTGCATCTCATCGGCTGTTCCAGAGTTTTATCTTTTTATAATAAACTGGTAATCTAGTGAATAAACAGATTTCCTGAATTCTGTGAGCTGCTTTAGCAAATTAATCAAACCCACAGAGGAGGTAGTGGGAACCTCTAATTTACAGCCAGAAGGTCAGAAGTACAGGTAACTAATCTGGGCTTGTGACTGACATCTGCAGGGGGCAAGGGGTGG